>PITA01005606.1:0-41611 GCA_004023965.1 Spilogale gracilis | reverse complement strand
GCTCCCTAGAAAATTCCGGAAGCAACCCAGTGGCCTTGCCAAGTACTCGCGGTTGGGCCCTTCCCGGCAACTGTGTAGAGAGAGGGGTGCGGGGTCTCTCGGCGTTCAGCTGCTCAATATGGGGGTTCCACCAAGGCCACCTGGACCGGCGGCCGACTGGAGCTGCTTTGGCCAACAGCCCCCCACGAGCCCTCCTGATGGGGCTCCAGCTGCCCTCCAGGGCCCAACAGCACCCAGGCCCTTGGTGAGGACGGACAGACAGAGGGACCCTCTCAAGGAGGCCAAGCGCAGAGCCCAGAGCCCAGGCAGGACGGGCGTGGGGCGCTGTGTTGCCTGCAGGTCTCTGGGCGGAGCCCTGACCCCACCGGTGCTCCCCACCCCCACCCCAGGGCCCACGTGACTGCCTCCTCTCATCTCCTGTGCGCCTGGCCTTGAGCCCTGTTAGGCCCTCAGGACCAGGAGCCGTTGCCTCCCTGACCCCCCTCTCCTGAGACGCTCCCTGCAGGGCAGGGCCCAGCACCCAGCACGAGGCTGACACTCGAGGGGTCCCCAAAGTTGATTTATTGAGGGGAGGCTGCAGGCTGAGGGGCAGAAGGGGACAGGGTCTGGGCGGTCGCGGGGAGGTCCAAGGCCGCCCCACCCTCTCCTGGTTTGGTTCCCAGCGGCAGGGTGGCCGAGGAGGCCCCTCCAAGGCCCTCAGGTTTGGGGCTGTCCCCTGAGATCTAGGGCGTCCACATGTGTCCAGGGGGTCGGTGTCAATGGGGGACAAGAGGGACGGCTGCTGGGGCAGTGCTTCAGGTGGCCTCAGACGAAGGTCGCGTGGTGTGCGCTGGCCTTGGGCTTGGCGGGCCCCCCCGGGACGGGACTCGGGCTAGGGAGGTCTGATGTTAGGGGTCCACTGGCCCATGACCTCTGGGGGCCTGTCCGTACCCTAGGGACGCTGCTGCCCAGCCCGGGGGCCAGGCCCGCGACGCGGTCCACGTCGATGATGGTGCTGACTGGGAGGTCCCGGCTGCCTCGGGCCCTGCCTCCTGTCACAAGGAGAAGAGAGAGACTGTCACCGTGTGCCCTGCCCTACGCTCTGCAGCCCGCAAGCCCCCAGGCAGGACACCGCGGTCCACCCTCGTCACACAGACACGGGTCATCTGTGACCTCAGCTGCCCTGGGCTGGGGGCGGGACGCCCAGGTCTGCCCCCGACACAAGCGTTTCCAGAACGCCAACCCGCAGTTCCTGCTCAGCAAGCCCCCAGGCCCTCATGGCCTCACCTGCACCCCAGCCCTCCCGCCCTGGCCAGCTGCTTGTCCTCCTGACTGCCGCCTTGGGGCCCCGTGATCACCCTCACTAACTCCGAGTCTTTCCCAGCCTCTCCTCCCGCTCGTGGGGACCCTCCCGTCACACACACTGCAGGCCAAGTACCCGTCACCTGTTGCCTGCCCCTCTTACAGGCCACTCTCCAAGGTCCCCATCCTTCACTCCCTGACCCCTGGCCCAGAGCCCCTGGGCTGCCTGAAACAGCCTTGGAAGCGTCTAGACCCGGTCCTGTCTCCCAGCAGGGCTCTGGAGGGCAGAAATGTGTCTCCCAGGTGGAGTCCCCGGGGACCAGCCCGGGGTGGGCGAGGTGCGCACTTGGCCACGCCCTCAGCCCCAGGGCCGGTCCTGAGCTCCCTGACCCGCCCTCCGTTGCCGTCCAGCGAGGGGCGGGAGCCCTGTCCAATTTATAGGCATATCCTTGGTGATCCTGGGGTGGAGGACCCTCAGGGGCCCCGGGGGGGCGGGGGAGCCCACGCCCACAGTGGACAGGCCGGAGGGGCACAGCCCCCACGGACTCCGGGTCCTGCTCCACTGACCGCCTGTCCCTGGGCCTCAGTTTCCCCAGCCTTGCTGGTGGAGGGGAAAGGACGGCTCCCTCCCTGGTTCTGAGGCCTAGAAGCACAAGTGGGGAGGACCACGGAGGGCAGGAGTCTGGGCTTCCGAGTTGCTCTGAGTGGCCCCAAAAGTTCCCTGATCCTGCCACACCCCACGCTTCGGAGACACCTCCACGTGGCCTCCCCAGGGCAAGTCCGGGCCCGCAGGCAGAGGCGGGCACCCTCTCTCCCGGCATCCAGCCAGACCTGGGCCTCCCCGCACGTCAGCATCAGGCACCTGGCCTGCAGGCCTCCCCCCCCCCCCCCCCCGCCCCACAGCCCTCTGGGGTCCGAGGGGCCGCATGGCAAGGCCCTTTAGGCGTTCCAACAGCCACTCTGCTAGGTCTGTCTGGGCTCTACCCCACCCCCTGCTCGTCACCACGTCCCCGTGGCCCCAAACGCCAGGCTGCAGGGCCCAGACAGGAATGGGGTGGGGCTGGTCTTGGCCTGGGACTTGGGGTGTGCAGAGGCAAGGATTGGCCCCCTGAAGCAGCATGTGGCACCCCGTGCCCCGGGCTCAGGAGCCCAGCCTTCTCCCGCCCAGCTCCAGACGGAGCCCCTGGGAAGACAGAGAGCTACAGGGAGTGGCCAGGCCTTGGCCACGGCACCCCCTGACCCCCGAGCTGCTCAGTGGGCACGGGACGGGGAGGAATGGCTCCTGGAGACAGGGCAGCTGGACGGACCCTGGGGTGAGGACGTGAGCGTCCCAGGGAGGGTGGCTGCAGTCTGGGCCCTCCCTGTCTGCCCTGCTCGGACTTGCTTTCCTGAGGAAGTGGCAGCCCCGGGCCCGTGACTCAGTGGCAGGACCTGGCCCCATGCAACAGGCATGTGTCACAGCCCCGGGGCCACGGCCCTGCCCCAGTGCCGCTCCGCCCAGCCTCCCAGCGCTCTCATCAGCTCCCCGGCTGGCCGGGCTCCAGGGGCGACCAGGCCCTGTCCCGAGTCCCTCACCCACCAGACACGACGCTGGGGCCAGAATCTCTGTCTCCTGCCCACTCCTTCCCACTCCTTTTCCTGGGCCACAGACCCTGGGTCCTGACCGTCCCAGAGCAGAACAGCAACTCGGAGCCCGGGCAGCCCCCGCTGCCCCTCGCCGGCTGTCTGTGGTCCGTCCATCCCTGGGTCACCCTTCCTTTGTCCCTGAGCATTCTCTGTGCCAAGTGCCGGTTCTGCTGTGGCCACCACCGCGTCGGGAGAAGGGGACACAGAGCTGGGACCTGCTCTCGGGGACAGCACGGGGCTACACTGGCAGGGCAGGTCTCGGGGCCAAGCTCTCCCTCAGAGTCCAACCCCCACTGCCTGTCCCACGGCCCTTCCTGACCCGGAGGGACCCTCCCTCGCCTCCGGCGGCTTTGGTGTGACTTCAGTCCCCTATGCGGGACATCATCTGGGAGGCCGGGTCCCGTGTGTCCCCCAGTCATTCCAACATCCTCTCTGTGAAGCCTCCCGGCTCCCCCTTAGCACCTCCCACAGCACAAGGAGAGGTGGGCACCACTGAATTGGAAAATTTGGGGGCCTAACCTTTCTAGGCTCTCACAGGGCCTCTGCTGGCCCTGGGGACCCCGTTCCGCCCGCTTTCACAGAGGCTGACTGGGTTCCCACAGGGAAAAGCAGGGACAGCCCCAACCAAAGCCCAGTTTACCCCCACAAAATGCCCAGGGACCCCCTCCACTTGGAGCCCAGGCCCGCTGGACTACGTCTGGACAGGGTGGGAGTGTTACTGAACTGAAGCCCCTCATTCAGCAGATCTGTACTGAGCCCTCGGGGCCTGGAGGGCGACAGATGGCAGCTCGCGGGGAGGGGAGGGGCGTCTCCGGGGAGGGCAGGGACCGGCAGTCTCTGGGCCCAGCAGGTGCACGCAGGGAGTGGGCGGCTGGCCCCGGGGGGGCACTGGTGGCTGAGCACCAGGACAGCAGGGGTAGGTCACACTGTGGACCTCAGGAGGCAGCGGTTTCCAGTCTGAGCCAGGAGTCAGGTAAAGCCGACCAAGGCAGGGACAGCGAGAGACCCCGGGCCATCGACTTGCCTCGGGAGGATGGAGTTTTCCTAGCCAGTGCTGGGGGGCTGGGGAGGGGGCTGGGCCAGCACCGTCAGCCTCTGGAAGGCTGTGGCGGCTTCCAGCCGGGCATCTGGCCGGAGCAGGTCTGATCAGGTCCACTCCGGCCAGAGCAGGGTCAGAAGGCTAGAACGCGCTGTGCTGGGAAGGGGGGCTCTGGCCGAGGCTCTGGGCCTCCGACAACTTTCAGTCCTGAGATTGGTGGCAGGCCCCTAGCGTGCCGACGTGTCCCCGAGGAAGCCAGCCACCCTGGGTGCACTGTGGTTTCTACTGAGGAGGGCTGGGCGGTCTGCCCCCAGATGGCAGGGGTGCTCAGTGAGGGGGTCCCTCGGCCACGCAGGCGGAAGGGCCGGACCTCTGCTGCAGAGAGAGAGGCCATCTGAAAGGATGGGTGCTGATGTGGGGAGGGACAAGGGAACAGGAGGTGGGGCCTTGGGCTGGGGACACCTGCACGGCCGTCCCTGAAAGGCTCCCTGGGGCTACTGTCCTGGACACGGCCGCAGTAAGACAGGGCGGCCACGTCATCTGGGATGAGCAGAGGTGACCCCAAGGCTGTGGCTGGGGGGGGGCGAGCCCTGAGCGGCCAGGTGCAGATGGGCTCTCAGGACTGTGGCCACACCAAGGGAATGTGGTCTGCCTACCTTCACTGCCAAGCTCAAGACCGTGGCCTCTGGTTAACTGTGCAGTTTCGTTCCCATGGAAACCACATTATTACACCCTCGTGACCCCTGCAGCGTGGGCTACGTGAGGGGACCAGGAGCTACAGGTGTTTGCTAGGACGTGGACGGTGGGCTCCGGAAGCCATCACTCTGCGGCCTCGGGTGTGCCTTTGGGGACCCGGGACGTTGACTGCTGGATGAGGTCTCCAAGTGGAGACACTTCCGCCCCGGCTGGAGGGCAGCAACCCTTGCTCCTGAGCACCCCCAGGCCCCGGGCTGGAAGGGCCGCGTGGGGACCCCTTCCCAGGAGGGGTGCAGTTGTGCCCACATGGTCACCCAAGGGCCCCACAGTTGCTGAGGGCAGTTGGCTGCTGGGGTCCCGGGGCCTCGCCTCCTGCAAGGGCTAGGAGGGGCTCAACTAGGACCCTGACCCACTCCCCTAATGCCCAGTATGGCCAGACAGCGGTGAGGAAAGCGGGACTCTTCCCAAGCCTGCCTCGGGAGGGGTGGGGGCGCGGGCCCCCCCCACAGTCAGAGGGCCGGCTGAGGAGAGATTCCTCCAAACCCAGCCCTTTGAGGAAGGGCTCTAGATGTCCCCTTGGAAAGACCTCTCCCAAATCCCACCTGGTCAAGCCCTGTACCCCAGGGTTCCTGGCCACTGACCCTTTCTCATGAGCGAAGCCCAGCCTTGGGCCTGCCGCCCCTCCTATTGTCGGGTCGGGGGCTGCCGGGGCCGCCGGTCCACGCTGAAGACGGCTCCTCGGCCGCCCGGACCCCCTCGCCAAACACTCAGCTCAACAGAGGTACTTGCCCCCACGGAAGCAGGTGCCCCGCGGGACGTCTTGCGTATGTGGACACGGGCACCTTCTCACGCAGTGGGGAGAGGCCAGCACTACCCTCGCAATCAGTCTGGACCTGCTGGGACCCCAGGACACGCACCTCCCCAGCAGGTCCTTCCCAGGACCAGAAATGCCAGAGGGTGCCCCCAAATTCCCGGGGTACCTCTGAAAGTCCCATAGATTACAATGGAGAAAATAGCTGGGACTCAGGATTCATTTTCTGGGGGGGACGTATCTACAGACGGGGCCCTCTGCACTGGACTCGCTTCTCGGTCCACACATCCTGCCCAGTACCTCTGTGCTCTGGCCACGCAGGGGGCCGACAGGCCTCTTAGTACGTGGGCGTGGCCAGGAGCCCCAGGGCCCACGGCGTTCTTCACTCACAACCCATCCTCAGTGATCACCGCGTCATTAAGAAATACTTCCCAGCGGGGACGCCTGGGTGGCTCAGTTGGTTAAGCAACTGCCTTCGGCTCAGGGCATGGTCCCGGAGATCCGGGATCGAGTCCCACATTGGGCTCCCTGCTCGGCGGGAAGCCTGCTTCTCCCTCTCTCACTCCCCCTGCTTGTGTTCCCTCTCTGGCTGTGTTTCTCTCTGTCAAATAAATAAAATCTTAAAAAAAAAAAAAAAAAAAAAAAAAGAAATACTTCCCAGCGATTGCCAGAATCGGGAGAGTGCAGGGGAGACCTACCTTCTAAACCCTGAGAAACACAATTCAGTGCTTACTGCCCCTCGGCGGCCCCAGGGCTGTGACCAGTGCTCTTCCCCCACTTGACGGAGGACTCGTGGGGGGCTTCCCTTTCATTACAACGTGGAGGCGCCTGACACAGGCTTAGAGGGCCAGTAGCCCCCCGCAGACAGACACAAGGAGCCCAGCCCGAGGCCTCCGGCGTGCTGGCCCTCCCCAAGCTGGGCCCGAGCGTGTTGCACAGAAGGAAGCTCAAGGCCGAGGCCCTTCCCAGCAGACGAGCTCATCAGCTCCAGGAAAATACGGGTGGGTCCCAGACCCCTCACAGCTCCTCCAGACCCACCAGCACCCCTGGCCCAGGGCCAGAGCCCCTCCGTCTCAGGACAGCTGTGAGCCAGCGGCCTGGGGCGTGCGAGCCGGCTGTGGGGCTGGTCCGGCCAGGAGGAGGAGCCGGCCACGGTGCAGGGAACACAGGATCCACTGTCCTCCACCCCGACAGGTCAGAGCCGCCAGTGCACGGCCGCTGAGACCTCCCCGGGGGACAAGCATGGCTTGGCCGCACGTCCCAGGCGGGTGATGGTTCTGTGGGAAAACAGCTCCCAGGGGGTGAGACATCCTGGGACCCTCGGAGCCACAGCCCCGCGGGGATCTAGGTCGGGAGCAACCGGCTGCAGCGCTCAGCCTCGCAGCCTCACTGACCACCAGCCAGACTTTCCTCCCCTGGAGGGGGCAGCAGACGGTGGGGAGGCCTGAGCCGGGGCAGAGGCCATCAGGGCGCTTGGGGAGAGGAGGCCCTACCCGTCAGGCCCCGCGTGGCCTGCGCGCGGTGCTGTATGTCCACGTTGCTGCTCCCAGGGTCGTGCAAGCGGCCCCCCTCGCACTGCTCCCCGTTGCACGGCCGCGTCCGTGCGTAAACGTGAGGTGTTCAGGGACGCCTTCACAGGGCGAAGAGCGTGTCTTCAAAAGCCACTACGCTAAGGAAGACCCACGGAAAGCGGAAAGGGATTTTCAGAAGAGAAAGAAGAGAACTTTAAACCAGTCCGATGACAAGACCCAGAGTTTATTACTCTTGGAAGAACACAGACCCGGAACACGGGCAGCCTGCACACAGGTGTCTACAAACGAGAGCAGAAAGGAAAGTGGCCCAGGGCAGGCGTTCGAGAGCGTGACGCGAGGCGAGACCAGGGCTCCTCCCGGTCCAGCGTCCGTGCGCGGTGTTGGTGGCAGGCGCCCAGGGAGCCTGTCCACGTGGCACCTGTCCCCAGAGTGCCCAGACGCGGACTTACGTACAGCACACACCGTGACAAATGCTTCCCTGCGCCCCGGTTGTGGGGCGCGCTTGGACTGCCGGCGGCCCGGCCAAGCCCAGGGAGACACTGGTGTCCCCCGACGGAAGACCACACGTGTAGCGTCAGGGTCCGCGCACCACCGAGCACACACGGGAGAAAAGAGGGCCACCGGCGGCTCCGTCCAAGTGTCCACGGAAAAGGCTCCTTGTCTACAGCCCAGGGATGGGGGCACAGGGGGCAGGGCTGGGGAACGAGGCACACACGTCGTGGTTCAGAGCAGGGCGGACTGCTCCTGGGAGCCCCGCTTGAGGCCCGGGCGTCTGCGGCTCTCAGACGGCCGCACCGCTCAGTTCCACAGCCGCGAGTCCGCACGTCCGTCTGGAGGAACGCCAAGGCCTATTCTGGGCCAGGGAGCCCCGAAGGACTTCCTCTGGCACCCTGGGAACTGAGCCACGGCCCGGCCCACACGGGGCCAGACCCCACCCCCGCGGCCTGCCAGGCGTGCGCAGCCCTCCCCGCGGAGGACCCAGGGTCAGAGAACACGCTCTCTCCCCCCCCAAATCACACGGGGCTTTTCCGGTTTACTCAGGACAAATGCTATTTTTTTTTCCAGTCTTGAGACTACAACACAAGAAACGCTAGCTATCCAGATCGTAAGAATAGCACACACATCCTCCGACACTCCCCGGGCCTTGCTGGGAGGCAGTCGTGTTCGCGAGAACGAGGGAGAGGCTGGCAGGCGAGGGCCGCTGTCGGGGCAGGTACGGGCCCGGCCCACATGCACCTCCCTTCCCAGAGCATCGCCCGGGCCGGGCACGCTCACCCCGAGCCCCTCCGGGACCCCCGCTGGACGCGCAGAGGCGGCCCACGGCGAGGAGGGCACCACAGGTCACGTGGGAACCTCGTCAGCGCGAGGCTTCTGGGTGGAGGGGGGCCTACCACGGCTGTGTGTGCGTTTATTGGAAAGCAAGTGGGTAACACGGGGCAGAGAGTGAAGGGCCAGAGTCAAAGGTGTGCAGGGGGGTCAAACCTGGAGGTACCTGGTCTCGGGGGCCCGGCCGAGTCCTGCGGGGTGGGGGAGGGCGGCAGTAAAGTGCTGTTGGGGCTGCTGATGTCCCCCTCCCCCGTGAGGGTCAGGTCGGCCACGTGCTCGCCCTCCATGGTCTGGACGCCCCCGGCCTCGGCTTCCTGGGAGTGGGGCGACGGGGTCTGGGGGGCACTGAACGGCGGGCTGTCGGCTGAGCTGGGGCTCGTGGCGGGGCTCGTGGCGGGGCTCGTGGTGGGGCTGTCGCGGCATTCTCCGGCGGGGGCCCGGGGGGCCTCGTCCTTGCCGTTGCTGGTCAAGCTTCTCTTGCCGAGGCCCCTGGCGGCGGCAGGCGGGGGCAGGCTCCGCTCCCCGGGGCCGGGCGGTAGACGCAGGAACTCGGGCAGCACCAGGTCCTCCTTCCTCAGCAACCCGCGCTGGTCGTCGGCTCTGTTGCTCTGAGCTTTGGAAATGAGCTCAAAAAACTCTAGTGGAAAAAACCCCACACAGATCAAGCTCGAGAGACTGCCGCGCCCAGGCCTGTCCCGCAGCCACAAAAAGTTCACGGTCTAGAAAGCTCGCGTCGTGGGCCATCCCACTGCCCTGGGACCTGCAGGCTCAGCCAGGCGCCGCCCCCTGGCACCCTCTCTGCCCCGGAGCCGCAGGAAAGGCCCCGCCCCGAGAATTCAGCACGGTCGAGTTCAGATTCGAACAGACCGAAAGCCCCAACCAGACGCGGCTGAGTGAGGACGATTCAAGAGGTGTGCTCTTCGTCCAGACTCCAGCCCGTGGTCTCTGAGTACCTTTGGAAGCCCTTCACCCACGTCCTGGCTCCCTCGTGATGCTGAGGGGAGGCCCCCAGTCCCCCAAGAGGGGCCCCCACTCTCTCCCACCACTGCCTCCAGCCTCCTGGGCTCCCCCAGCACTCCTGTCTCCTTACCTGGGCTGCCTACCAGCTGTAAGTGTGGTCCTCTGCTCAAGGGGGAAGGCGTCTAAGCTGAGCTCTCTCTAGCTTTTAAAGGACACTCTTCCTTTTTGAAGAATGACAAGAACTTTAAAATCTCAAATCTTAGTGGCTCTCAGCCAGGAGCAGGCTTGTGTCTTACTTCTGCCTCCTCAGTGGCCAGTGACGACCAGAGGAGAGGGGTGAACGGGCTCGAGCTGGCCTTCATGGGGAGCAAGCTGTGGGTCCCCTGGCCTAGGGAGCGCTCCCTGGACCACAAATCAGGTCCCAGTAACTGCTGTTAGTTTTGATTCTGCTGTTAGAAGGTTTCAGAAGAAAAAGAAGTTTCCACAAAAGAGCACCTCTCCTTGGGTCTCAGAGGCCACCCCCCCACCCTTGCAGCCCAGGAAGGGCAGGCTGTCGGGCCAGCAAGTCCAGGGCCCTCCCAGCTGTCACCTCCTTGCCTGGCACTTGTCCCCCTCCACCCCCCCACTGCGCTAGTGACCCTGACACTGACCAAGCCCTGGCAGGAGCTGGGGAGGGGGAGGGCGCACGCAGAGCCTTGGGGAACATTTGTTGCCCCTTCAACTGGGAAGAGCGGCACGGCAGCCACAGACTGACCCGGGGCAAGGGGCACGCTCAGTGGGACCGGCATGGCGCCCTTCTGATGTCAACAGCTCAGAGGAAGTTCTCACAACGGCCCTAGAAAACTGCCATCGCATTCCCTAGAAAACGCGCAAGTTGTAAAAAGTACACATACCCTCTGCTTCGTCCAAATTAATTTTCTGATATTTTTTTTTCCCAATCTTTGCAATAGATTCTTCTCTCTTTGAAAGCCGGGGCTCCCTAGCATTTTTTCCATTTTCTCCTTTTATTTTAATAGAATTAGACTTGCCTAGTGTTTTCTCCTCTCCCTGCATTAGAAGGAAAGTCAGAGTTCTGCTTACACGTCAGACACAAGACAACACACAATCCATCCGTTAGAGACAAAAAGCACCCGAAATACAGCCCGCGTGGACACAGACCTTAGTGCCTTGTGGAAAATACAGTCACAGCGGTAAAGGTCCCAAGAACGAGAGAGTGAGTGTGAGCCCCCCCCCAAATGCAGGGGAACAGCCAGCCAACCTAGGGTTAGGGGGAGCCAGGCCCCAGAGGGGGAGCAGGGGTGTGGGCCGGCCCCAAGCACATGGCCGCTGGGACGACGGGAGGCAGATGGAGGCGCATGGGGGGGCCCACCCCGGAGCTGCGCAGCCAGCAGCGAAGGTCCCGCGTGGACGAGGGTGGAGGGAAATTACCGTAGCCGAGTGGTTTCTGGAACTGGAATTTACAGCGGTCTCCTGTCTGGCTGGGGCGCGCTTCTGTTTCTCTGTTGGTACCAGACACAAGGAAACACATTTTATAACTTCCCCAAATTGCAAATCCTCCGGAACGGTCGATCTTTGTATCGTTTTTGAGAGAAAGCTATCGAGAAGCTCAAGGTAGGAAACATGCCATATCCAATACGCACACAGAGGCCAAAGCCCCGGTGCAGGACCAAGGGATAAAGGCCACCGTCTCCCCCGTCGCATCTGGGGCAGGTGATGCGTGTCGTCTGGAGACATGCGCCGTCGCGGGGAGGCATGGTGAAATGAAAGCTCATTTCAGGTGCTGTTTGGTATGAATATTCTTTAGAAAGCCCGAGTCTCACACTGATGGCATGCTTTCAAATATGACTGTCGTCCCACATCAGGATGGCAGGCTGGCCCCCGCCGGCACCACAGGGACCGAGACCATGCCTCCGCCTGGAACCCACTAGAGGCCTCCCAGCCTCCTGCCGGCCCCGAGCTTTACAAGCCCGCTGTGGCTCCTGCCTGCAGCGG
Source organism: Spilogale gracilis (assembly GCA_004023965.1). Classification (NCBI taxonomy): domain Eukaryota; kingdom Metazoa; phylum Chordata; class Mammalia; order Carnivora; family Mephitidae; genus Spilogale; species Spilogale gracilis. The sequence goes on along the minus strand of PITA01005606.1, from coordinate 30,348 downwards.
CCCCGTCACCCTCCCTTATGCACAGACAGGCTGGAAGGTCTGACTTCGCCAGACCCCAGAATGAGAGCACAGAATTCTCTAGAACAGAGGGAGGACCCAGGAAGACGGTTCCCCTCTGCGGCGAGGGGTGAGAGGAGCAGGAGCTGGAGCACGGAGGGCCTCCCAGGGGACAGAGATAGGACCAGCCCTTGCTGGGTGGACGCCCAGGAAAGGGAAGAAGCCCCCCAAAGTGGCCCCGGCAGCTCTGCCAAGTATCTCCTCAGTCGGGTTCTCGGTAGGCGGTTCTGGAAGGCCCTCTGCAGGAGACACGCTTCCTACTGCCCTCCGCCTAGACGGGGGCCGAGTGGGGACTGAGTTGCAGACCTGACCCCGGGCACCCCAGGGCAGGCCTGTCACGGCAGAGGCAGCAGGAGGGAAAGGGCTCGGTACAGCCCAGTTCCCTACACACGGTGCCCTCCACTGCGTCATCTCTGCTGGGCCTGTGTCCCTCGTGCGGAGCACCGTGAGGCCCCCCAGGAGGGAGTGCTCTCTGGCCAAAGCCCCGGACACAGGGAGTGCTGGAACTTCGGCACAATCTGGGGGTGGGTCGAGCAGGGCTAGGGTCCCTTCTTACAGCCGAGAGGACACACCCCGCTCGTCAGCAAGCGGGCAGGTCCCCGAGGAAGGCCCCCGTGCTCCTGGTCCCTCTGCCTCTGGCCCAAAGACGGGCCTGGGCCAGGCTGGGCCCCTCAGATGCCTGGCTGGGGGCGAATTCTGCCACGGCAGGGGGTCGCCAGCCCCTGGAAGGCCCTAAATGAGACCACTGGGGGAGCAGGGCTGGAGGCTTTCAGGAGGCAGTGCAAAGGGGAGTACAGCAGGCCCGGGGGACCAGGGGAAGCCTCGGGGCCCCCACTTACCTTTTCCTCTGGAGGGCTCCTTCTCCTCCAAGATGACCCGCTGCCCGTCCAGACTTGATATGGGGGCACCAAGGTCCAGGGGCTCCTTCTCTCCACTCTAGGGGCAGAGACGGAACATTGGGTCACTCGCCCCAACCAGAACCGTCTGGGGCAGCCGTGTGCGGTCCGTTCTCCCCGGGGATGATGGAGTCACACGTCAGGGGATGCCAGGTCCTGCCACCATGGAGGGCTGCCTCAGAGGCTACACGGCTTCCGAGCACCGGCTGGCCCGCGGGGACAGGGACCCGAGACCCGGGGCGGGGAAGGAATGCTTGTGGACACTGTAGACCTCTCAGGCCACAGACCTGATGTTTGAAATATCGTGGCATGAGTGGCTCAAGCTGGCGTGATTGTGCTCACTGAACCCCCCCGACACACCTGGAGGGAAGGGATGGAGGCAGAACGTGTCCCCCACCATGTAGACAAAGGACCCTGAACTTGGAGTTCGGCTCCCTGAGTTCTGTCAGTGGGGAGAACAATAAAACTGACCCAAGGCCACGTCGGAGTGATGGCCAGCTCCCAGTGCCGGCCAGGAGGAAATGGAGCACGAGCCCATGGGGCTCCCTGCTCTCCACCTTCCTGATGTAGGCGGGGGCCGTTCACCGGAGAAGCCGCATCTGTCACGACCCACTCCACAAGAATTCTCTGTGGCCTAGCTCCGAGGCAGTGGACCCACCCTTCCCGGTGACGGCCTCGGCAGCCAGGAGACAGCTCACGCGGGAACAGGCCCAGCGCCGTGCTCCCAAGACACGAGTCAGCCCAGTTTACAGACAGAGAGAGACTGAAGCACCGAGGGGTGCAGAGCTAGCTCAGAATCTCAACAGAGTGAGAGCGGGGCACCTGCCCGCGTCCCTCTCCGCCCAGCACGGTCTGGCCTTGGCCGGTGGTTCTCCCTGCTGAGCTGGGGAAGGGGCTCGGGCAACACTCAGGATGTCTGTGAACTTAACATGGTCCCTTAACAATGGGGGCCCCAATGAGAGCAAAATCAAAATCCTAAAAACCGCTTGTGGGGCACCTGGGGAGCTCAGTTAAAGCAGCCGACTTTTTTTTTTTTAATATTTGTATTAAATTCTTTTTTTTTTTTTTAAAGATTTTATTTATTTGATGGAGAGAAACACAGCTAGAGAGGGAACACAAGCAGGGGGAGTGAGCGGGAGAAGCAGGCTTCCCGCCGAGCAGGGAGCCTGATGTGGGACTCGATCCCGGGTCTCCGGGATCATGACCTGAGCCGAAGGCAGTCGCTTAACCACGTGAGCCCTCAGGCGCCCCAAAACAGCCGACTCTTAATTTTGGCTCAGGTCGTGGTTTCGGGCCCGCGGGGGCTCCCCGCTCAACAAGGAGCCTGCTGGAGACTCTCCCCCCTCACCCCTCCCTCCCTACTCACATGAACTCCCCCCACAAAAAAATCCTAGAAGTACTTGAAATCATAGTTCTGATAAAGTTCATTTTCTGAAGGAAGACTCCACGGCGAGCACTGTGTCATCTATCACCATGTTTCCCAGCAAAGGAGAAGAGTGTGCTTAGGACACACGCTGTTCCGGCACAGGCCGGGCCCCTGCTCACGGGGACAGGGCACTCTCCCAGGCTCACACTGGCGTCTGTCCCAAAGTGCTGTCCGCTCCCCACCCACTCGCCTTGGTTATATGGTGGGGCCCTGCTTGGAGATGGCTTGGGAGGGGTCAGAGTGCTCCCCCCCAGGCCGCCCGCAGGGTCTGGCAGCCCCTCAGGCTCAGGACGCGTCGGTGCCCCCGGCACTCAGCCTGCCCAGCACACCCACAAACGGCGGGGGGTTCCAGGGATTTCTAGTGTGTTTCTCTTTTTGGTGTCTCCGGACCCAAACCACATCACGATCACCCAGAGCCCGCTGGGAGTGACGGGGTACAGAGAAACCACGAGGAACTCTGCTCACTGGGATGCCCTCCCACCAGGGCCCCGTCCCCGGCGCATCGGGCTCGGCGCAAGGAATGCTGCCGCGAGCCCCCTCGTCACTCACCAGCCTGGCCACCAGCTCGTTCAGGTGCAGGCCATACCTGGCCACCACGGGCCGCAGTACTTCTGTGACGGGCTTGGTGGGCTTGGCCTTCAGCCCCACGGACCGGTTAATTGGAACCAGATCGAGCCTGGTTGGGGGGAGACAGGGGCAGAGTCGCTGTGCACGCGTACTTAGCGCACCAGAGCGCGGCAGCACCGTGGGGTCCCCAGCTCGGTGCCAGGTTGTGGCTGTGGAGCACCTTCAGCAGAAGGAAGCCACGGGGGCAAGAGTGGGGCTTCTGGAAGGTTTCCAGTTAGCCGTCATAGCCGGCAAAGAGGGTGCCCCCCGCAAGGATGGCCTGCGCGCTGCTGTCCTGCCTGCGCGTCCCAGGGTGCGGCCCTACCGCGGCGGGGACGCAGGGTGGAGACTGAGCCCCTGGGGTTGCGTGCAGCCACTGCTACCCGCCCCCACCGACCCCACTCAGGAAGGGGGCCCAGCCTTCCCTCCCCAGCCCAGCACACACGGCTTGCGGAGCCGTCCCCAGACACAGGACGTGGCCCCGGAGGCCTGGGGACACAGCAGGGCGTTCTTCGTACCGGAACAAAGTGCGCTTCTCTAGCCGCAGGTCCCGAGACTCCAAGATGCTACTGTCTTGTTGCAGCACCAGAGGCTTCGCACCGAGAGACCAGGGCGCAGGGTCAGAGCGGGGCCAGGGGCGCCCCGACCGGGCCACACCAGGTGTGCAGCCGAGCCGGGCAGACCGCGGCGTCAGAACCCGCCTCCTCGCGGACATGCGAGCACTAGCGTGCCAGACAGACCTGCCACTCCCCGCCTGCCCACGGCCAGCCAGCATCCCCCAGGGGAAGGGCCGCCCCTTACCTTGTCCCCGCCCACCAGGAAGAGGTCCACCGCAGCCCCGTTGATGCCGTGTCGCTCGCAGAGCCCAGCCAGGACCTCTTTGATGGACAGCCCCGCCTTGACGGCCACCACGCAGGACGTCCCGTCGGGGAGCTGGATGCAGCAGTGCTCGGCGGCCCTTTCCCTCTCCGATATCCTGCAGGCCTCCGACTGGGAGCCAGGAGACAAGGGTTACAGGCGGTGTGTGGGGCACCGGGGAAGGGGCTCCGGCCGGCCTGCGTGGGCCTCCGGAGACTATGCTGTCCATCTCCCTGGGCCACACGCGGCTCCGTGCACGCCGAAACTCTGTGACAGAGCTACACGGGGGGCGCAGGAAGGTGACAGGTGGGGCTCCCACGGTAACCCAGGAGAGAAGAGAGCGAGTCTGTCTGCATCTCCGGTCTTATCTTCCAATCTCCCACCTAACCATCTCGGAGGGCCGTGCTCACGAGCCTTCCTGCGCAGAACAGGACGGGCCCTGAGTGCTGTTTCCCGGAAGCAGATGGAGTCATTTATGAACCTGCTTCTGCCTCTCCGTCCATGGCGCTGGGCACCCACCACGCTGGATTGCCCTTGGGACCCCTCTGCGGCATCTCCCGGTCTTTCGGGCTCCTACTACCAGAGCTCCCAGGACTGGGAGCCTCTCTGAGAGACAGGGTCTGGGAGAGGGGCGAGGCAGCTCAGACGGAGGCTCAGAGGCAGGACCCCGCACCCGAGGGGTAAGCCCCCCAACAGACACCAGCCTTCAGGTCAGGAGAAAGCAGTGAGGGTGGGGTGGGCAGGGGCTGGGACAGGGCCCGCCCCACCAGCACCGGGGCCAACCAAGGCCGCCGGCGCCCCTTCCGCCCAGAGTATGCGTGGCACCGCTGCCTGGGGGAGGATGTGGCCCGGGCGCACCAAGAGCTCCGGCCCGAGAAGCACCTGCAGGGTCGGGGTGGGTGGGCACGGGGAGGCAGGCCGGGGACTGCTGCAGGCTGAGGCTTCCCGGAGCAGCAGTGCCTGGGATGTGGGCAACAATAAGGGTTTCCAGAGCCGGTATCAGACAAGGGCTGACAGCCAGCAGGCCTGACAGGAGGCTGGGCCTCCACGGGCAGGCCGCGAGGGGAGGCGGCCTGGCTGGCACTGCTAGGACCACAAGCACAGGAAGGTTTGCGTTAGTGGGTGCTCCAAATGCCACCCAATGAGAGCAAAGACACATCCACAGTAAGTCCAGAAATATCTTCAGCATGCCGGGGGTGGGGGGCCTCCCCCGTCTGCTCTAGGAGCGCGAGGCTGGCAAGGGCCCCGGCGTGAGCCCCGCGGCCCATGTCCAACGCACGCGTTCATGGGGCTTTGGGAGTGTGGGCTCCGCACGCCTAAACACCGAGGTGGGGTTCACCCGTCAGCTGTGACCCCGGGGACAGGGGAGGCAGTGACTTACCAGGTCCAGGCTCCCCGTGGAGGACACAGAGCCCTGGGACTCGCGGCGGGCCAGGCCTCCGTTGGCGTGCAGGGGCTCTTAAAGGGGAAACACAGGGACTCAGAAAAACAAAGAGCATCAGCTGCCCTTTTCCCCACTTACTGTCACGTTGTCTCCCAGCCCTGCCCTTCTGCTGAGCAGGAGAAGGCTGTGGAGAAGCCTTCCGGAGGCTCGGCCTCCCCTGGTGGCCAGTCAGGCCTGCCCCCAGGGCACAGCCGGCCCCAGGCCCCCAGCAGCCGCTAGCAGCAGGTTGGAAACACCGGGGCAGGACCTCCCCTCCCTTCCGTTAATCTGCCATTTTACTTCAACACATGGCTTCTGGGCCCAGAGGAAGACATCCCAGCGGTTATGGCCGCTCTGCCCACAGCTGAGCTCACATCTTCCTACGAAGTCCTCAAGGGAGCCGACAACCATGCCATTCACCACCAGCACCTGAACTCCTGCTGTCTTTGGTGAATCTAAAGATCTGACCCAGGAGGCCCTCTGAGGACACAGAGCCTGCTCCTAGTGGAGCCATGCCTGGCCGGTGCGGCCACCCCACAAGGAGACAACGGCCCCGAATCCCACTGACCTTCCTCCCAGGTATTCAGGGGCCCCGCCTGACAAGTACTCCCGCCCCCACGGCGGTCTCCCACTGAGTGAATTCTGCACGTCCATCTGCCCGGCCTTTAGAAAGAACGCTGGCATTAAAACCCACGACCTGACCCAGGAGCACGGCCGTCTGTACAACGGGCACAAGAAAATAGTTCGCAGCTGCTCTGAGGAACAGATCAAACATGTGCTACCCGGACCACCCGGCACAGCCCAGGCCCCGTCCCGGGAGCTGCCACCGCGCCCCATCCCTGCCGGTGCCCTCTCCCCAACCTTGGGGAGCACAGGCCTGGAGCCTGCAGGTTATTTCCTGGAAAACAATCCCTTTCTCAAGAATCCCTCGAGGAGAGAATCCTTCCAAGGTTTTCTGCTTCGTGCTTTTTCATGCCTGGTGTCACTGCTATCTTCCTCTGCCTTACCCGGAAAGCCTTCTCGTTCCCTCTGACCCACCTCCCAGGACGAGCCCCCTCCCTCTCGCCCCATATTCTGAGCCACAGACAAGAGAGAAACCAAAGGAGAAAATCTCGTGCATGGGTGACCTTTCAGATTTACAATAATAAGAAATGAGAAAGGCTCACATAGCCCTAAGCCCACCTAAGAAAAAAGCCTCATTGGGGCGCCTGGGTGGCTCAGTTGGTTGGACGACTGCCTTCAGCTCAGGTCATGATCCCAGAGACCAGGGATCGAGTCCCACATCGGGCTCCCTGCTCGGCGGGAAGCCTGCTTCTCCCTCTCTCACTCCCCCTGATTGTGTTTCCTCTCTCGCTGTGTTTCTCTCTGTCAAATAAATAAAATCTTTAAAAAAAAAAAAAAAAGGGGCGCCTGGGTGGCTCAGTGGGTTAAAGCCTCTGCCTTCGGCTCAGGTCATGACCTCAGGGTCCTGGGATCAAGTCTCACATCGAGCCCTCTGCTCAGCAGGGAGCCTGCTTCCCCCTCTCTCTCTGCCTGCCTCTCTGCCTACTTGTGATCTCTCGATCAAATAAATAAAATCTTTAGGGGCACCTGGGTGGCTCAGTTGGTTAAGCGACTGCCTTCGGCTCAGGTCATGATCCCGGAGACCCGGGATCGAGTCCCACATGGGGCTCCCTGTTCGGCGGGAAGCCTGCTTCTCCCTCTCTCACTCCCCCTGCTTGTGTTCCCTCTCTGGCTGTTTCTCTCTGTCAAATAAATAAAATATTTAATAAATAAATAAATAAATAATAAAATAAAATAAAAATCTTAAAAAAAAAAAAAAAAGCCTCGCCAGGAAACCGAGAGGTGATCTGGGTGCACAGGTAGGACACTAGTATTCGTCTTTTCCTCCCAGTTCCCTACAAGAGGCCAGGAGAGGACTGGACGCGAGGCCCACTCTGGCAGGGCTCCTGAGGCCAGAGGGGGAGTGGGTTGGCGAGCACGCTCACTCCCTTTCTCAAAAGGCACTCAGGCCACCCTGGTTCTCTTGGTGGGGACATAGCCCCCTCCCCCCAGGACATAGCCACCCCCCCTCCCCTGGGACACAGCGCTGCGATCTGCCCACCCCAGTAATGCCCGCCCGGCACAGCCCCACCCCCCTGCCTGCATCCCACCAACCATTTGTGTGGTTGCCGTGCTCCTTCTTCTTCTGGGACCGCCCGGTGCTCCTGGTCCTGGACCAAGAGAAGAACGCTCCTTTCCGCTTCTTCTCGCTGTCCTCGTCCCCCAGCTCTTCGTTCAGGGATCTTCCTGATTTCGATTTTCCGCTCAGCTGCCATCCCATGGAGGCGTTCACATAACATGATTTCAACGTTACACGAAGTGGAGGGGAGCTGTAAAGCTACCTATGGGATGGCTCCGACCCTCCAGCGGCCGCGGAACAGCTGGCTGATGGCTGGAACCCCCACCCCCAGCCGCGGGCACAGGGTGCATCTGGGGGGGCTGCGTCTGGGGGTGGGGGTTGCATCTGGGAGGGTCTGTATGTGGTGGGGGCTATGTCCCGGGGGGAGGGGGCTATGTCCCGGGAGGGCGCTGCGTCCCGGGGCAGGGGCGGTTGCATCCTGGTGGGCAGGACTGCGTCCCCATGGCCTCTGCTCTCGCTCCACACAGGGCAGCTCCCCGCGCGGGAGGATGCGGCCGGACCGCAGGCACCTTTTTTGGCGTGGACTCGCTGGAGCGCTCCGAGCTGCCGCTGTGCTTGGAGGCCGGGCTGCTGGGGACCTGCTGCGCGTCGGGGAGCGAGCGGCCCTCCACCTCGGCCAGGATGCAGTCCTGGTACAGCTGGGACTTGAGGAACCGGGTGTAGCTGTCGAACTTCATCAGGTTGAAGATCTACAGGGCACATGCGGCACGGCTCAGCTCCCGGCCCGGCTCCCGCAGCAGCCGGCTAGCGCGCAGCCCAAGCTCTACTTCGTTAGGTAAGAAGGAGACCCAGAGTGACCGGATACCCGCAGGAAGCGCGAACCACCGGGGAAAGACTTTCCTCCATTCTCCCCCATTATTCATGGGACTTTGCGACACAAGTCGTCTCTGAAGGGCGCCAGCAGGACATGGGCTCTAAAACACATTAGGTCCCACGCACCCTTTTAATCACAGTGACGCCCTACAACTGAACAACTCCACACCTGTGTGACGTCACACCAAGGCCCAGAGAGGGAGCCGAAGACGCCCCCCACAGCCGCAGCCTGCTCCCCGAGAGCCTTGCAGCCCCAGCACACCCGTCGGCACGGGCCCTCTCCGTCTGCTCCCCCGCCAGGAGTCCCCGTGGGAAACTGAGGCACAGTCACCTGCAGCTGCTGCTCCTTGAACATGTCGGGGTGAGGCGCACTGAGGATGTCGTCCGCCAGCTGGGCCTGGCTGTCGATGTTGACGGGCGTGCTGGCTTTGCTGCACAGGAACCTGCTGAAGATCTCACGGGCCCTGTAGGAGAGCTGAAGGACACGTGTCAGCGGTCGCACGGGACGCAGTCCCCGCTCGGGCTTGTGGGCGGCTGCTGTCCCTCTGCGTTCCAAATGCCGGACGCGGGTCCAGGCACTGGAGATGTGTTTTCCTGGGCCCACTACGTCTTTCTTGCTTGAATATATAAATACATAAAAGTCCAAGCAGGTACAAAACTTTTCACCAAATAGGTTCCTCCCTGAAATTTTTTCAGTGGGCTCCGTAACTGTTCAGAGACTGGGGTACTGCGGCCAGGGGGCCCCTGGGGGCGCCGTCCCGTGGGCAGGGCCTCATGCACGCGGCCTCGGTGGGGGGGGGGGGGAGCTTCGTGATCAGAGGCCTCGCCAGTGGCGGGCGGAGGACCGTAGACGGCCCCGCGTGGGCTGCAGCACGGACTGGGACCGGCGCCAGCAGGGGCTCAGAGGCCGGTGCGGGTGGTGTGTGTGGGGAGGCCGTATAAGGGGACATTGTGAGGGGCTCTTCCGCCTGGGGAGTTAAGCTCCCCTTTCGACACACTGAGCAGCGGCACACGTGCTGAGAAGCGTTCCAGGGCGAGGCCATCTACGCGCCCACCCTCAGGCAAGATTAGGTATCACATACACGAAGACCCTTATTCCAAAAAGGCGTTCCGAAATCTCCCAAGGACGCTGGATGCTAGCGCACAGGGGGCCGTCCGCGCTCCGGGCGCCCACACACTCACCTCTTTTTTATCGTGTGCGGGTACATGGTTGAAGTATTCACAGGCTTGCCAGAATAAAATGTTTTCTTCACTGAATTCCTTCCTCAGGAAGTCCTAAGAAAGACGCCGTCCGCGAGCCATCACACACGGGCAGGCGGTTGCCACGGCGCCCGCCATCCCCCACTTCTTCCTTGTGCTCACCCGTCGCAGACACCAGGGGCCTACGAGCACCTGTCCCTAACTTACCCAAAGTCACGCGCCCCGACCGACAGCTGTGTGCATTGAAGGGCCACGGGGTCCTTCGCTCCCAGCGGTCCCCTTGAGGACAGAGCCAAGACCAGGCTGGGCAGAGGGCCCCCCTTCAGCCCCTCGGCCTTGAGTGCGCCAAGCAGGTGGACGGGGGAGCCCCCGCGGTAGGGTGCCACGGTGACTGAGTCCCAGGTCCTGCTGGAGGAGCCCCAGCTGAGGGTGCACACGGCCCCCTGGGTCCTGCCACGCCCCCTACTCACAGAGAAGTAGCGAACTCCAAGAGGGTCCTGCAGAAGGCGCTCGAAGGACACGGCCCAGCTGGCGGCCCTCCTCTCCCGCAGGCGCCGGCAGCTCTGCACGCTGGGGAGGCTGGCATTGCTGCTCAGGCTGTGGTTGCTCACGCAGTCCTTCCGATCGGCGCCGGTCAGCTCTGTGGGAGCAGCGCACAGCTCCCCTGCACGTGTGTCCGGCACACCTGCCCAGTGGGGCCCGGCCGGCCATCTGGGGGGTGGCGGCTGTGGGACCTCTCCCCGACGTGCCTTCTCTAAAGCACGCGCTCAGCCAACACCATGTACCGAGCGCCTACAACGTGGCCAGCGCCGTTCTGGGGACACGGTATGCAGTGCGGATCAAGACCCAGCCCGGTCCCACGTGGCCACAACCACATGCCCCAAGTCTGCGGCTGAGTGCATGCCGCAGACACAACACCCCCAGTGATCCCCGTGGAGCGAGCAGAGGGAAAGGGGCTCCCACGGGGAGTCTGGGACCTGGGATGCCGCTGTGCGTGGGAGGAAACACCTGCCGTGGGAAAGCCCGCGCTCACACGTGCGCCCTGTTGTGCACGGCACGGTCTTGGTGTGGAAGTGCGGCACCACATCCAGACGTCCTAGTTAACCACACGTGTTGTGACAACTCATTAGGGCCACCCCAGAGCAGAAACACGACACGTGCCACGGGAGGCTGGCTCCCGAGTGCCCACAGGAGAGCCTCAAAGGGCGCTGAGCTCCTTTGTCTTCTGGGCGCATTCCCAAATAACCCGCTCCCTTCACAAAGGGAAGGGGAGGTGCTCGGGGACCCCGCGTCACCATCTCCCACCTCATGTGAGCAGTGCGGGGGGAGGGGCTCCTGGTCCCCACGTGGGCAGGCCCGGTCAGCGAAACCCAAGGGAAAGGCCCAGGCCGGCCGGAAGCAGGATCCTGCCATGCACGTGTCCCCTCCTATACGGACAGCACATCCCACTGTCCTACCCAGGGCTGTTCCCTCCGTGGGTCCTAACACCAAGGAGAGCCACGGCCTGCCAACCTCGGAGGACACCCCTACCCCGACTGGGTGTGAATCTTAGAGGAGCACGGCTAACAAATGAAACCGGGTTTGTTGTCTACATCCCATGCTCCCGTCCTGCTGCGCAGTCAGCCATCGGGGCTGGCGGCGGAAGGAGCCCAGGGGACTAGTGTGTCGGCCCCTGCTCTAGGCTCACCGGAAAGCCATCGGAAAGCCACTGGGGAAGTGAGGACTAGTGAGGCCACGTAAGGGCCTGCGGCCGCCATGCCACAAGGGAGGACCGCGAGGACAGCCCCACTAGCCCAGAGAACAGAGAGGGCCAAGAAAGCAGAGGCAGGAGTCTGGTCAAAGGGGCCCCCTGTGGTGACTAGAAGCCACTTGGGCAGGAATCCTTCAAAGCTCAAAAAACATTTAGATTGGAAAGAAAAGAAAAACACAAAGCCAAAGAGTAATCTAATAACTTAGCACTACCATAGACAAAAATTTAAAGAAGGTTCCGGAGATGAAACAAGAGAAGGACAGTTTTCATTTTTCTTGGTGGCCCAGCAGAATCCACAGTGCGGTGACGTTACCTTGTGGTAGAATCTGCCACCACCGGCCACCAAGGACCGCCGGGAGGCCCCGGTCCGAAGCTCGTGGGCAAGACGCCACGCTCGTCAGATGGCACAGACCTGAGCACAGCACGCCAGCCGCCAGGGGTCCGAACCCGGGCCCAGAGAACTCGGCCGCTCCGGCCTTGCGCAGAAACCCCGTTTCCCACTGACACGCACCCCCGCGCTCTCTGATTCATGTCCAGTAACCGCAGCAATGAGGGCCAGAGCCCCACAGACGTTAATTCTCCCTAAATGATCACGTAATCCACATGGATTTCCCAAGAGAGGTTTTATTAGACCCAGACGAGCTGCGTGTAAACGTCCGCGGGGAAGACTAAATGGGAAATGCTGGGCAAACAGGCAAACCAGAGCCGGGGGCGGGGCCAGCCCCACCGGGCACCACAAGGCCACTGGGGACACATCGCTGGGACAGAAGGCCAGAGGGGATCTGGTGGACCCCCCGCGGCACGCCGAACCAGAGGGCTCAGGGCAAGAACCTCGAATTAGAGAAACTCTGGAAGGGGAGACGCAAGCCCTGAGCCACGAGAGACAAGACGTAAGGATGGATAGATGGACGACAGGGAGCTCTGCGGGCGGTGCCTGGGGGCAGGCGGGGAGGGGTGCGGGGTCAAAGGTCCGGGCTTCCAAGGATGAGACAAACAAGTCCAGGCAGGCAGGGAGCACAGCTCACAGCACCACTGGGGAAGAGAGATTTAAAAGTTCCCCTCCTAAGACGGAGAGCGCGTGACTGTGAGGGGCGGCAGACGCTAGGCACAGGGCGCGGCGATCCTACGAACAGAGACAGTGTGCTGGACAGACCGTCGGCCCGCGAAACGCTACCTGTCGGCTGTACCTCGATGAAGTTTAAAGACACCATCAGCTGGGTCAAAGGGCAAAGCCTGGGGAAAGCCACACAACCAGTACACAGAGGAAGGACTAATTTTCTTTCCTTTTCTTTTTTAAGGATTTTATTTATTTGACAGAGAGAAGCACAGTCAGAGAGGGAACACAAGCAGGGGAGTGAGAGAGGGAGAAGCAGGCTTCCCGCCGAGCAGGGAGCCCGATGTGGGACTCGATCCCGGGTCTCCGGGATCATGACCTGAGCCGAAGGCAGTTGCTTAACCAACTGAGCCCCCAGGCGCCCCAGGACTAATTTTCTTTACACTTCAGAGCATCTGCACGTCACTCATGAGAAAGATGCGGAAACCTAAGACAACTGGAAGAACACCGTGGCCAGTCACCAGGTGGGGCCGGGATGGCTCTGAGGCGGCTGTCGCCGTGCTCAGTCTTGCCTACCATGAGCTAAAGGTGACCACGAATGGCAACGTCACAATTGGAGGCTCTGAGGCCCTTTCCTGCTATATTTTCTGTTGATAAATGAGGTGATTCTCACAAAACGAAATAATTTTCAAAGCCCACTGTTAAGTGGGGGCACCTAGACAGTCTTCCCCCAGTCCCTCTTTCCTTGAGGCCATGGAGGCTGCACTGAGAACTACGGTGCGCAGAAGGTAACTGGCCTCAGAGGAGCTGGAAGGGCGATGAGGGGCCAGATGTGCGAAGGTCCTGGGGCAGAAGAGGCATGGCTCGGAGCCAGCATGTCTGGGCTTAAGGGGAAACGGTGGGCTGAGGAGCGCAGACTGTGCCCTGGGGGCGGTGAAGACCAAGGGAAGGTCAAGAAGACACTGCTTCACAGGCCCTCTGGCCCAGGCGACAGGGCGGCCCGCGGGAGGGTGCAGGTGGATGGGGGCTCGGAGGGCCGCAGCCTGCAGACAGAGCACGTTCTGGTTTCCAACCCAGTGGCCAGTAGAGTGACATGAACACCTGCCCCCTGGCTCCCAGGGCGTGCGGGGCAGCAGCGAGGAGGGGTGCCTGGCCCCCGCCCCGGACCAGGCAAGGGCTGCGGGCTGCAGCCTGAGCGCACGCGGGGACGAGGGAGGACGGGGCTCAGCAGAACTTGGAAGTGGAGGGTGACCCATCCGCTGACAGAACTCGTTTGCATGAAAGCTGGCAAACACGGATCTTTGTTAAGGCTCACAGTCCCGTAGAGAAAGGAACTCTGACAGTTTGGGGACTCGTGATGGTTTGCCCGCCCTGCACGTCATGCCCCACCAGGCTGAGCTGGGACCCTGGGGCTCCTCAGGGTCGCCGGTGTCGACGGCCGGCCGGGAGCGCGGGAGGCAGGCCGAGATGCACGGGGGTCCCCGCAGACACAGGCGCCCGAGAGAAAGGGAAGAATCCCCCCCTGCGGTTGTAAACCCTCTCACAGCCCCCACCCCCACCCCGCCGCCGCCCAGAGTCGGGAGAGTCACCAGGCGCCCTGCATCGCGGGAGGAAAAGCTGAGGCTCCTTCCCACGGTCTCCTTTTGTTTGCTTCTGTTTTGTTTCTCATTGAAACCACGAGAAGGCCCGCCAGGCCTCAACTCCAGCGCCAGCGGAGCTTAGAGAGGGAACATGGGACACCAGGACCCCGAGGGAGCCGCTCCCCGAGCCCCGCGGGCAGGCCACACACTGTCTGAGGCCACAGGCTCGGCCATGTCCCTCCTCACAACCAGATGTCGAGGAACAGGCACAGTCTTCAAAATGGGGAAATCAGAGACCACTGCGGGCTGCGTAAAGCACGTCAGTCCCGAGCTCTCCTCACCGGAAGGTCTCCTAGCAACTTCGACTGCAGGCACGTGGTGGACGCCAGCGCCCTGGGCCGGGGAGTGGGTGCTGCCCAAATGGGGGTTCACATGCCCGCACCCTGCACGCATCCTCCCCGCACAGGGCCCGGCACCCGCTCTCAATGCCCATCATCAAAGTCTGAATCTCCTATCCACCTTTGGACCTGCTCTGGGATTGTTCTCCCACTCAGACAGCAGCGCACGTTTGAGAAAGAGCGGATCCTGGGGGCCGGGGCCGGACAGGAGAAAGGGACACATGGCCAGCGCGTCCCCCCCACTAGGCAGTGAGTCTCTTTCCCCTCTGAGCATGGAAAAAACAGCAGATCGGAGAACATTCCCTACGGCTTAGTTTCTCCGTTTTGAGTCAAAGAAATGCTTCCCAGTGAGAAGGTTTCTGCAGTCCGTTCCAGATGTGCTGAGAGCTAGGAGAGCCACCCCTCTGCGCCGGCCGGATAAACATGCACGTCCCAGATCATAAATGACACCGACGTGCTTGGGAGCATGGCTTTATAAATCATTCCCCCCACAGAGCCTCAGCCCGCCATCTCCCCAGAACATCCAGTCCCAACCCTCATCCACGCCCCTGAAGTATGTAAGTCACAGCTCAAGGTCAGGGCCCTGGGCTCCCGGCCCGGCCGCCTGAGCGCCCCCCGCCCCCACCGAGCAAACCTACCTGCAGCCCGCTCAGGTCAGCCAGCCCCCGACAAGCATGACAAGGCGCACAGAGCACAGGGGACTTTACCTGGGTGGAGCTGATAAGAGCCACCGTGGTGCCACTTAACCAAATACTTCCAACCATTCACTGCAAACCACCCCTCGGAATCCATACGAGGGGCAGCCAGCGCAGCCCCCAGAGCCCCGGGCACAGGCTCGGGCCACACACAGAGACATTGTTCCCAGCTCGCGCTCCCTGAGGAGGCCGGTTAGCCTGCTCCCGGCGCCGCAGGTCTACAGGGCCAAGCCAACAGAGGCGATGCTCCCCTCTCGGGCTCACGCCGAGGAAAGCAACGGTGTACTAAGCACAAAGCATCCCAGCAGCTGCATGCATAATTCACGGCCAGACCTTTAGCCGGCGGCTGCTTGGGAACCTGAATTATTTAGTCGGGCGGAGCTGGGCCACGGAAGCCATAGCCGCACACTGGGAGCACGAGCGCGCGTGGGGGGGCTTCCTGCAGGCTGCCGGCCCACGGCAGTGCGCTTTCGGTGAGACCGTGGTGGGAACAGAAAAAATTAAACACTCGTAGCTTTTTATGATAACTGCGAGGCTTGGAAACTTGGATTTCCCGCTGTAGCCGAAAAGTTTTCCATAAACGTAAAGGCCTGTCTTTTCAAAATGAGAACGGAGTTCAGCCAAAACCGCAGGGTTCTCAGGGACAAGTCTGGAGTCGGGTCAAAAAGCAGCAGATTTTTAGCAGAAGCGCGGAGGCTTTATTTATAAAACCTGCGTGGGGTGCCATGGGCTCCGGCTGGGGTGTGCGTCTCCCCGCAGGTGCTCAGCGGCTCTGGAAAGTTCTGGGAGGGCAGAGAGATGAAGCGGGGCCCCTGCTGGTCCTGCCTCCCATCAACCTCCTTCCTGGCCCCACAGGAAGACGCCCTCGCCAAGGGGAGGCACGGAGCGGAAGAGGGGGCTCTGCTCCTTCGTGGCCCCAGGGTCTCCTGGCCCCAGGCCCCCATGTGCATGAGGCCCGGGCGGCTAGAGGGGCCAGCATCCCCAGAGCCACAGCTGGTGCGGACACCTGCCCCCTTCTGAGGGCGCTATGTGCCATCTTCAGTGGGCAATGTTTTATTTTCACACACTCTCAAACTTGCAGGAAGGTGACAAGAATAATAAACGGAACTCCCACGCACCCTCCACCCAGATTCACCGGACTCCACTCCACCGCCCTGTCTCTCCCCCTGCCTCTCACCCTCCTTCTCTCCACACATACGCACGCGTGTGCACACACATGTTCCAGGCGCTGGAGATTTAGCTGGAGACGGCGCCCCCTTTGCCCCTCAACACGTCAGCGTGCATTTCCGAAGAACGAGGACCCCTCCTCCACCGACACAGGACGGTGACCAAGCTGGAGGGCGGCACAGCCCATACCCAACGTCATCAAAAGTCCTTTCCAGTACTTCCTCAGCCCAACCCAGGATCGGATTCAGGATCACAGAGCTGTCCTGTCCCTCTGAAAACTCCCCCCCTTCGTGGGTGCAGACCTCCACCCTGGCCGTTATCTTACGGACTGCCCCTCGATGTGTGGCGATTTGGCAGGAACCCTCAGGAAGGGACGTGTCTTCTTAGGCAGCACAGAATGTCAGCTCATTGCAACCCTGGCCATGTCTGGTAGGGCACCTGCTTGCCCCACCACAGGGCTGCTGTCTCCTTGGGGCGTGGGGGTGGTGACGGGAGCATCTGGTCCCCCATCCAGCACGTGGCCGCCACCCTCCTCCGCTCCCGATTGGGAGTCCACCGTGAGGCAGAGCTTTCCTTTTTCCCCATTTTCACAAATTCATTTATTTAGAAGAGCAGGCATTCGTGGAGTTTTATTTTGTCCCATGGCTTATAATCCATAAATATCTGGGTTTTTTTCTTCTTCTCCTTTATTTGTATTCTCTGCCTCCCTTCCCGCTGCCCCTGGGTCGCACCGAGTGTCTCCTGACTTCCAAGCCTGCTTTCCTTGCTGCAGACCCACAGGTGAGGCTTGGGTCAGGGTCAGCTAGTTCCTTTCACTGACGAGTGGTATTCGGGCACCAAGATCTGCATGTGAGGGGCGCCTGCAGGCCCTGGCCTATCTCACTGCTTCTAGAACTTTCCAGCAGACAGAATAGGGACTGGATTCAGGCGCACACACATGGGCACCCCCACATTTATCTGTACACCTACTAGAGCCATGAGTTCTCACTGGCACCTCCAACCCAAGCCCAAGCACACTCTCCTTTCCCGGACCCCCTCCCCGGCCGCGGGCCGTAGTCACTCGTTCACTCAAGCCCGGAACACACCTGAACTCTCGACCACCGCAAAAAACAACCTACTGCCTGCGGTCCCTCTTTTTGTGTAGTTCTTTTTTTAGGTAAAATAAACAGAGTCAAATGCACGGTCTTTGCTGTAGGAGCCAGCCAGTTTTAAAATCACATCATCTACCTTTTCAAGCCTGAGCTTCCTCACTGAGCGAGCCTGTCCACGCTTGAAGCAGCTCATTACAATGGGGACTTTCAGCGGCAGGGGGAGTCCCCCAGGACGGTCGTGTGCCGTCCACACAGCGAGGCGCAGCAGGCCCCGTGGGCTCAGTCGCGTCCGTGCCTTGATTTACCTTTTAGGGCAGAAACTGACATCTGCAGGGTCTGGGGCCAGAATGTGAATCAAGGACTTTTTCAAACTATGTCTCTAAACACCGACAAAGCACTGAAGCCGCCAGCGCACTGCTCAGGAAGCCGCACCTTGTTAGCCTACCTGCAGCCTGGGAGAACAGGTCTGCATTTACAGCCTGGAGTCTGAGCTCAGCACTGAAATGTGGTGGGGGGCGCCTGCACCCCACTGCCTTCTCTTCCCAGCCCGGCCACGTATCCAAGGCGGTCCCATCTCCCCCACCGGGACAGTCACCTCTCACCGAGAGTGCTCACCTCGCTCCCGAAGGCCATTTTTTCCCTCAAAGAAACCGGACATGGAACCCTTCTGAGCGGGCCGGTGTGGCTGGGGGAGTAAGAGGGCACAGACAGAACCCGGCAGGCCACACCTCGGGCTGGCAGCCCGGCCCAGCTCGTCTCTTGCCGGGACGCAGAGAGCCCTGCTGATCATCAGAGCACGATTCCGGAAACCCACCAGCCCCTCCTCCAGGCACACCTGGAGACTGTTGGTCTCATGCAATCACCGGTTCTATGCATGAAGTTGCCGAGGTCAGAGGACCTCCCGGCGCCTGCCTGACGGTGGCCTGGGATGGGGCTGAGCCCCCGGGCACCTGCTCCACGGTGAGCCCCAGATGCCCCCGGAGCCAGACGACACAGCTCTGCAGAGAAGGTGAGACACCCCACAATTCCCATGGAAGCCTCGGGCACGAAGACATGGGGGCCCAAGCGGGGGAAACCGACGTCCCGGGCCCTTCCTCAGTCGGTACTCCAAGCCTGATTTCTCCCTGTGCTGGAAGCACACACTCTCCGCGTCTGAAATGACACAAGTCCTGGAGAGTGAAATGCCAAGCAGATGGCCTAAAGTGCTGCGGGAGCTCCCGAGGCCACGTGAGTGGGCAGAACAGTGACTGAAAAGGGTCAGTGTGGGAAGTGTGAGGCGACAGGCGGAGACGGCTGCGTCTCGGCGCTTGTCGCACTGAGCTTGCAGGATGCTGGTCTCAGTCATCTACCAGCGACCACAGTGGCCGGCAGACTGAAGGTGGCGTCCGGCCACAGGGGACGCTTTTCAAGGATGAGCCATTGTCAAACTAATTTATTACACTGGTTTGAACCTGGAAAAAATGTGCCTAATTCACTTACTAGTTAATTCTTTGTGAAATGAATTTATTTCATTCCACTGAAAAAAACATGTATCCCTTATGAAGGGGGTGTTCTTTTATCCTTGTGCCACAGGCCACATGGGGAGCAGAGCTCTCCCAGCTTCAGCCCGTCCTGGCCATGGGATGCTGCCCGAGGAGGAAGCCCAAGGACCCCAAATTTGAGCTCCACGAGGAAGACGCAAAATGCTGCTAGACGCTCCCCAAAGCCAAGGCAGAAACACCCCCACAGAAAGCCAAAGGCATAGCGACGTGCCCTGAGCCTGCACTGCCACAGGGCAGGGGGAGATGGGGCAGGGGCACTTTCCCCAACAGGCCTGGGGGCCGGAACTCTGGCCCTCGAGGAAGGAAAAGGATCGAGCACACGCAACCCTAAAGGATGTTTGCGCTAGGCAAGGTCTTTCCCCAGAGTCGGAGCTCGGGCACCACTCCTGTGAGTGGAAGAAAGACCATGGGAGGGGGGAGGGCAAAGGAAGAGATGGACTTTATGTAGCAGGTAGACCTGGTGCAGCCATAAGCTGGGGCTTTCCCGGGGCAGTGACGGAGTCCCGGAGTTTTGCTGAAGATGGTATGGTAGCCGGAGAACTAAACACACGAATATCTGTGTCTCTTCTACGGCTTCCAAAGAGAACAATCATGTTTAAAAAATCCATCCAAAACCGGGTTCCAAAAATCTGGTCCCCGTGCTGGGCCCATGTTCCCTGGGGGCCTTCAGCTCCCCCCACCAGCAGCAGGGCATGGCCGGCAGACTGTCCCTCCAGCACCGGTACGAAAGCCCCGGGAGCCCACTCACAGGTTGGCCGAGAGGATCTGCCAAGCCTGCCTCTTCTATAGGATAAGCAGACGAGCAGGGATCTGCTATACGCGGAGCCCATTCTCTACGTTTCCTTCCTCAAATTGGGTGGGGACATTTAAGATGGATGGGAGGTCAGTGTGTCACCTTGGGTTCTCACTTATATGACAGATACTTGCTGAAGGTCTACTCTGTGGTGAGCTCTGTCCTAGGAGTAGGACCGTTCAGCCCAGCTCGCCCTGGCACAGGTAGGGGGGCTCACACTGTGGGCTGTGGGTCCTGCTGCCCGGCTGAATGAGTGGGTCAGCCTTCCTAGCTGAGCAAGGGGCTCACCCGTGTGCAAAACTGCGGTAAAAGTCAGGTACCGACGTCACGGGGAGACCGTGAGAACTCCCCTCCTTACTGGACGTTGTGACTGACACTACCAGGCACATCAGAGACACTCGGTAACACTGGCTAAATAAGTGGGTCATGTATCCCAGATACGTGAACTGATGACATAGGACAGGCTAAGAGGCACATAATTTCCTATTATATGTATCTTGCGGCTTTAAAGCACAATTCATCAAATATCTTCTCTTCAAAAAATCTAAACCTAAATCTAAAATCTCTGTTGATCATCACCTAAAATCCCTGCCCCATCTTCCCTCTCCAGAGAAAACCCATCTTATTAATTTGGTGTTGATCTTTCCAGATATTTCTTAATGCCTTTACCAACATAAGTATGTTCCCATAGAAACAATGTATTGTTTAGGAAAGCTACTAATTTTTATGTTTCTGAATCCCATTAGTCCTGAAAGGCCTGGTCATGTGACTGACATGTTTTGGGTTTTTTATTTTGATGCCAATATCATTCAAGAATAATGATAATTTGGTTTCCTCCTCTCCAAACTTTTTTGACTTATTTCTTTTTCTTGCCTTACACTGTTGGCCAGAATTCCCGATACACTGTTACACAGTTGCTGAGACAGGGAACATCCTTTCTTATTTCTAGCTCTGATGAGAATGCTTCTAATGTTTAACCATCAAGTATAACTTAGAAAATCAGAGTGGGCAATTCTATCAGGTATGCCTTAGCCCCTATTGTGATGATCATACGGTCTTACTCTATCACTCTACTGACACAGCACCATCTGTTCCCATGTCCCATGAAGTCAGGGACCTGTTTTGTTCGCAAATGTAGCTCTAGTGGCCAAAACAGTTTTTAGAAGGCAGAACAAGGTAGGAGGTCAAAATACAATTGCTAAATGAATTAATGGTTCGTTAGTTTCTGCTTTATTACTGCCTTAATCATAATTTGCACTTATTTTTCTGTTCTGCTTTATTACCTTCTTACGTTGAAAGCTTAGCTCCTAGATTTTCTAATCGCTCATTTTTATAATATATACATTTAACGCTATGAAATTTTCTCCGAAAACCACTTGGCTACATCTCATGGTGTTATGCAGCCTTAAAACTGGGGAAGCAGTTCTAAATTGTATGGTAATGATTTTCTCCTTGACCCACAGACTATTTAGAAGTGTAGCTCCGAACTTTCCGACGTGTGGGTTATTTTTTGTTATCTTTTATTGTGACTCGCATATTTAATCACACCGCTGTCGCAGACGTGCTCTGTGTGCTATAAGGATTTTAAAATCTGTGACAATTCTGTCTCTGGCACAGGATATACTCAGCTCGGGTGAATATTTCACACACCTCCGGAAAAAAGTATAGTCACCCTTGGGTACAAAGTTCTATATATACCTGTTGGATTTTACTTTTCCATTTATTTACCAGCCTGATCTCTTAGTTTCTGAAAAAGGTGTCGCCCTAGGGGCACGCATCCACATGTGGGATGGTCCCATCTAAGTCTGCTTTATAAAAATGCTCTATTTTTTGGTGCATGGAGCTTCTCTTCTTACACTTTTTTTCACTGAGTTATCTTGTCTGAGGCCCATATTCTCATACCAGTTCTTCTTTCCTAGTGTCTGCCTGTTATGTCTTCTTTTATTTAAGTATTTCAGTCTGCCACAGTTGGTTTCAAATTGGACTTGCAACAGTTTTAGTGGGGAGTTTGTACTGTTTGAGATTTTTCCTCCCCATCCATCTGGAAATCACCTTCAGGACCTGTCCTAGTCTCCTTCTCCACCCAGTCCCTCTGCTTCTGGCCTCAGTCACGCTGCCACGTGGTCAGAGCAACAAGAGAGACTCCAACAGCAGCAGCTGGGTCGCGGTGGCCCGTCGTGGCTGTGGCGCGTGCATTCACTCCCTTAATTCTCATGGGGACTCTGTGAGCTCAGTCCTGGGACCCCCTGTGCAGACAGGAGCACTGAGGCACACCGCTGTGGGCGGAGGCAGGGTGTGACCTCCCTGTGCTCCCCACTGCTTCTCACATCCCAGCCCCCCACTCACCCCGGAGCTTTGAGACTTGCCTTCTCTGCGTCATCTCTAACTCTTAGAGCTTATCCAGGCCTTCAATTCCACTGATACACGGATGACCCCCGGACTTTCTGCATGTGTGTCTGTTTATCCAGCTGTCTACACAGCATCTCCCCTTGGACAAGGAGCGAGCATCTCCAAAATCCCAGGTCCAAAGCAGAACTCTTGTTACTGCCCTGCTGTCTGTTTCTCCCCATCTTACTCCTTCCCGTCCCTGCAAACGCCATGACCATCCCCGTAGGCACCAAGGCAAAAATCCAGAGTGGGTTTGGGGACCCTGTCTCCTTGCTCCACACTTCCCTCACAGACACAGGCACTCTCTCCAGCCTCCCCGCTGCCCCTAGCTGCCCCTTCTCAGCTTCCCCTGTCTCCCCAGACCCACACTAGGGCTAAGCTCGATTCATATGCCAGGCTCAGCCCTGCTTGGCCATGCTGGCCCTTGGCTGGGTCAGACCCTGCACCTCTGCCACCCGAAACGGCATCACACCTGACCACGGTCACACCTGGCCACACTCACACCTGGCCACGGTCACACCTGGTCACGGTCACACCTGGCCACACTCACACCTGGCCACACTCACACCTGGCCACGGTCCACCAGTTACCAAAAGGCAGGAGTGGCCGTTCCCTGGCTTCTCTCTGGTATGAGGGGTCATCTTATACACAAATCCTCAAAAAGTCTCCTCGTATGCTGCAGGCTTCTCCCTCACCTTCTTTTGGACAACGGACTCTATTTGGGGGTAACACGTGAGCCTGAAATCATCTCAGTTAATCCCGGTTTTAGATATTTATGGAGATCAGTCACCTAGCAGAAATGGTTTGTTAAAGGACAAACAAACCAAGCCAGATTTAGTATTTATTCCCGGGGAATGACCTCAAGGTTTTTATAGAGCAAGGCAGTAAGCCGCTGCGCAACTGTAGGCTTACAGAACAAACTTCAGACCCAGCAGTCTTAATGTCAGTGGCAGTTTGTGGCTTTATAATAACATTGGCAGAGACAGTGTCACTCCGAAGTGCTATCTCTCGCCCAGCTGAGACAGAAGCGAAGAGGACTCGAGTACGGCCAGGGACGCACGCCCTGGCTCTGAGATGAGTAAACGTCCGGGGCCCGGAAGAGCAGGAGCGACCCTGAAGGCACACGAGACTGAGGAGACGCCGTAGAGCTCACAACGCACCGAGAGTGAGAGTAATTACAGCACGAAGTGTCGACCCAATGACAGACAAAGAGGCCAATGGAACAAAAGACAGAGGCCAGAAACAGACCCGCAAATATATGATTACCCGATAAAGGCGCTGCTTCAATTCACTGAGGAGAGGATCACTGTTGCAACACCGGGGGCCAGGCCAGCTGGACCTCAGATGGGACAGACGAGTCTCATCCCTTGACTCACACTGCGCCCAAGAAACCACTTCCCGGGGATCTGAGATTTCAGCAGGGAACACTCAAACTATGGTTTTACCTTCATGGTCACGGAATGGGCAAGGCCTGCTCCAAAGGGACATAAAAAGCATCACCAGAAAGGAAACATGATAAACGGACGAGCATAAGATGAAAAGCTTTGGTCAGCGGAAGCCAGCAGCAGCAGAATGAACGGGTAGGCTGCAGAGGGGCTGCCCGCGCACATGAAGTCAAGGCAAAACTGCTTTCTCAGATATAGCTTCTAAACTTTCTACAAATAGATAAGGGAAAACAGATGATCTGATAGAAAAATGAGCAAATGTCTTGCACAGGCACTTCCTAAAGAGGGTATCTAAGCAGCCAAAAGCACGGAAGGGGCTCGGCTCACTGGCCATCAGGGAACTGCACACACACTACAACCCCAGGCCCCATACTCCTTCCTAGAGGCTACAATGCAAACAGACAACATCAAGTGTGGAGGGGACGTGACCCCCCACGTGCTGGCTGGCATACACACAGCAGAAACGTTCTAGAACGCTGCACCTACTACGGCACCGTATGTGCCCCACCACGCACCAGCCTGTCACAGCGTAAGTGCCCGCGCTTGGCCACCTCGAGTCCCACACGGGCACGTGGCTGCACACCACCAGCGACGGCCAGAGGTCAGAACCCACCTAATGCCGGCAGCAGTCCCGTGGACTGGTGGCCACAGCCATGATAATGAACGCTTACGGATATGCACGACAGGTATAAAACCTACAATCCTCGATTAAATGACAGCAGCTGGACACTGAGGACACGTGCCTCAAGTATGTTGTGTTCAAGTTCAAACACAGACAAAGGGAGCGATGGGGTCAGCCGTCAGGCCAGTGGTTCACTTTGGGGTCAGGGACTGAAAAAGGGGCGGAGGGGCTTCCGGGGGCTGGAAACATGGTGCGTTCCCGTTGTGGACGGTCCTCAGGCCACGTGCGCGGGTGTGTATGGGGGGGCTTGCAGTGTGACGCTTAAGTTTTCATGGCTTGAAGAAGAGTCTAACAAAAACACATCTGGGGCGTCTGAGTGCAATATTATCATGAAATGCGGGAACAGGAGAAAGAGCAGCCTTTCTCAATTAGTATCTCGTAATGTAAAACGGAACTTTGTACAATAAAATAAATTATTCTAGTTGGACTTCGTTGCCAACATTCCTTTCTGGAGCTGTTATCAACCGTTTCAATATTCAAATCGGCCAACACTGAGTTTTGAAACTTGTCTTTAGGAACAAAAACAGGGAGCTGTCCTAAGTGAGGAGCATCCCGCGTGAGTTCTGAGAGCGCTGTCAGCTGGGGGAGAGGCAGGTAACTGAGCATCTTGCCTCTCCGCAGCGGCGGGGACGGTGACCGGCACACACAGTGGGCTGGAGGGGACGGGTGTGCCTGGGAAAAGCCCGGGTCTGAGGACGGAGAGGCCACATGTGAGCAGAGCCAGCAGAGAGGGCTGAGCGTAGGCTACGTGTGGGGCCCGGGCTCTGGTTCCCCACCTCCTTCCCGCCACCAGCGGGACGGACATAGGGAGCCTGGCCAGACCCAATGCGGGGCCGGCCCCTTCCTGCCAGACTCCAGCCATGTCTGCACAGCGAGCTCTTACAGATCACTCGGCTGGGCCAGTGACTGTAGCTCACGGGCTGGGTGAGGCTCAGAGGGCGGCCTTTATAAGCTGGGGAAGAGGACATCAGATCGGGACGGCCAGACCTAGCGACACTGCAAACATGTGGGAGGGCTTTTCGACGCCCAAGAACTGGGACGAGCGAGGGTGCCACAGAGTGCTTGCGGTGGCTGAGCGCTGACGGGCCCGGGCTGAAGCCTCGGGACAACCTGCGACAGGCCGCCTGTCCACACGGCGGCCAGGTGCACAGCTCAGAGCCCCGTCCCTCTGACCACCCGCAAGGCTGGTGACCTGCAGACGGGGGCTGCCCGGTTCAAGCATGCACGCACCCAGGAGAGCCCCTCTTGTCCTGAGGAGACGCACACGGGTCGGGCGTCTCTCCATTCGGTGTGCAATGAGCCAGGAGTCCCTCCTGAGGAGTAACCCCCCCCCAGCCTCCCTCCAATCAAAGGAAGGGCACTTCCTGGGGCCGCCGGGGTCCCCTGCGCTCATTCCTAGAGAGGACTGGGTGGTGCTGGAGACACAGGCTGTTCCCCAAGGCGGAGGCAGAGCCACGGGAGGGCCGTCTGGTAGAGTCAGGGCAAGAGTTCCTTGCTCATTTCGCCAGTTCACTCTGGCGCCCACAACGAACTCTCCCAGACTATCACAGGAATGTGAGGGTAACCCAAGCGTAGTGGGTTCCAGACTCGGTGTTCACTCATTCGCTGGCTGTTCCAAGTGCCCAATGCTGACCCAGGATTGCATACACCAAGAACAGGATGAGAACCTACTCTTTCTGGGTCGTGAGGGCAGCTTTTATCCTATAGGCAATGGGAAATCACAGAAGTTCTTTGTGCAGGAAAGTGTCATGGTCTGAGTTTTGTTTAGAATCTGAGAGACCATAACCCACAATTACAGTGAAAAAAATTGTATCACAGGGGCGCCAGGTGGCTCAGTGGTTAAGTGACTGCCTTTGGCTCAGGTCATGGTCCCAGAGACCCGGGATCGAGCCCCGCATCAGGCTGCCTGCTCAGCGGGAAGCCTGCTTCTCCTTCTCTCACTCCTTCTGCTTCTCCCTCTCTCACTCCCCCTGCTTGTGTTCCTTCTCTGGCTGTGTTTCTCTCTGTCAAATAAATAAAATCTTAAAAAAAAATTGTATCACAAAAATTCTATGTCTGGCCACAGTGGAGTAACGGGGACCAGACCTCCTGTCTTGTCACATGTTATAGAAAACTAGGCAAAAGAGACCAACAACGGTTCTCAAAAACTGGACCACAGTCACTGTGAGACTGATTCCTGATGGAAAAGAAATCAGGGAGGTGAGTCCTGAGAGCAGCACGCCACCAGCAGGCGCCCACAAAGGGCGGCCCAGGGAAGAGGGAGCCTCGGCAATGACGGCTCTCTCACTGCGCCGAACAGAGGCTAGATCCAGGGAAGCCCAGGGGGGTTGGAGTCTGCAGGGGTGTCAAGAGTGAGTGGAAAAGAGCTGCGGGGAGCTCACAGGAGACCCTGGGGGGGTGCTGAGTGCTGGCTTATGTGGGCATGGCGTGAAACCCCACGGGGCCAGGCAAAGAGCCGCTGGCGAGCTGCAGGCTGACCTGCTCCCACAGCTCATGCAGGGTTGGGAGATCTCAGGGCCCCAGGCAGCTCTTACTGGACACCTGCCCCTCAAAGGAGACCCCACATGTGTTAGGCTGAAGTAGTGTGGCTAAACAAGCCTACAGTAAAAGCAACCTTAGACTTGCCCTAAAAAAGCCTAAAAGACAAGCCTCACAGGGATCAAGCCAACCCATGAGCAGCTTAACGGCTTATTGAACAAACCCCTGTACTCTCCAAAGGAAGATAACAAAACCCAGACATGTAAAGATGCAGAAAAATGTAATGTGTAACTAATCAACAGGACAGACCCACAAATGACAGCGATGGCACCCTAGCAGCCGAGGGCGTGGAGAGCCGCAGGGATGCTGTGAATGCGATCATGGGGTAAGGAAGGCAGGGATGCAGTGAGGAGAGAGGGGAAGGGCTGGAGGAGCCTCAGAGGCGCTGCTGAGACAAACGCACAGCCTTGGAAGCGAGGACGGCGCAGGACGGCGCGAATGCATATTAGACACCGTGGGAGAAGAGATCATGGAACTTAAGGACAGAGCTAAGGAATCTACAACCCGTGAAGCGTAGGAGAGAAAAAGAAGGACTAAAATTGAACGTATCTCCAGGGTGGTAGGAAAAGCCTGAGTGGCTTAACATTCCTGTATTTAAAGTAGGAAATGCATGATCCTCAGGAAGCAGAGACACAACAAAACCGAATCAAGACTTACAGCTCAACTGCTGGAAACCAGCAATAACGGTTGCTTAACCAACTGAGCCGCCCAGGCGCCCCAACGAGAAAATCTTAAAAGCCTTCTAAGCGGTATGCCCGGGGCATATACTTGACCTTCTTACAGTTTATCTTGCTTGGGGACAGGGGAGTTTTTCCTAATTTTCACAAAAACTACTCAGAGAGAGCCCTTGGGGAATGCCCTGAGTCGTCTTCGACCTTAGGGTCTGCTTTTAAACCTTTCTTCTAAATTATTCTGGCCAATCAAGTTTTCAACCCAATCTATGAAATGCTTTTTCTCAGCAACTTTATGAATATTCTGAGAGTGAATGTATGAAATTTTTTAGACCATTTTGAAAGTCCTTTGGCTAGAAAACCTCTCACACTTAAAACAATATTATTTCAGGAGACTCTTCATGAAAGTATGACACAGACTGAAACACGTACAGGTCACCAGTGCGTAGCTGGATTTTCACAAGTGAGTGCACCCTGGGAACCAGGTCCCAGATCAGCAGGTAGAACTTGAGCAGCCCAGGAGCTTTAATCATTTCCCGGTTGGAACACACGGCTTACGAAAACAGTCTGTGTGCCCCACTCCTTTCACGCTGCAGTTTCATAAGAGAGCCTTCCCGAGAATCAAAGTAATCAGATCCCCTGGAGTAGGAAGGACATACACCTGTTTCCAGGTAGGGCCTCTGGGGGGAGGATGAGGAACAGACATAGGAGGGGTACAAAGGAACCTCCACCGTGATTTTAATGCTTTAGAAAAAGGGTCAAAAGCAAATGTGCCCGAATGTTAACACGTGTTACTTCTGGGGATAGGTATATGTTCACTGGCTTCATTACTTCAAACTTGTTTGCTTTAAAAAAAAAAAAAGCCTCACAATAGACATAATTACTAATTGGGGTCCTGAGTGGCTCAGTCAGTTAAGCATCCACCTCTGGCTCAGGTCATGATCTTGGGGTCCTGGGATCAAGACCTGCATCATCGGGCTCCCTACTCAATGGGGAGAGTCTGCTTCTCCTTCTCCCTCTGCCCCTCCCTCCACTAGTGTTCTCTCTCTCTCTAATAGATAAAATCTTTAAAAAAGAGAAAGAATTACTAATAAAAACTCTCTCCAAATATCTTGTAGGACTGGCAAGAAGGAAGCATGTTGGAAGGCATCTTGGAAGAAATCAAGTCTCCATACTTCCCCAAACTAAAATCTGAAGTCTGACTAGGGCTTACAAAGGCTGTAATTTTTCTGTTCTAAAACAAACCATAAAGAACGTGATATATTAAACCAAAATGAAGAGCTCTGGATAAAAGAGCCCCTCTCACACAGCAAGTTACAAATTTAACATCCCATCTCTACTACTTAGCAAACATTTTTGAAAATGTTCACTTAGGCTTCACTCCTTTTCTGATGTGGAAAATGTGAATTCACCAAAACTCTGTACAAGAACACAGGGCAGGACTCTGAACCCCTTTACGGCTCTCTTTGGCTTTCATCATTTTATAACACGCAGCTCCATTGGCCAGAAATACTAGAGATGACCACGCCTCTGGCTCTGAATAAAGGCACAGGTGAGCCCCCTGCTACTCCTTCAGCAGGGCTCACCTCCCGCCAGGGTTCCCAGCAGCCTGACTCCGCACCTGTACGGCGGTCCCCCTGGTCCCCCAGATGGCAGAGGAGATGAAGACACAGACAGAGAGGACGCACCCAGAGGGCAGCCTGGGAGCCGTGCAGCCCCACATGGTGGGAGTCCGGGGAATGCCCGTCGGGGAACCCAAACGTGCGGAGTTTCATGCAGGGGCAACAGAGTTTACCTGTGAGCTGCATTTACTCTCGTGCACGATAAGGTTAAGCGAGAGGCCCTCCACATCCCAAACACCTGATATGGCAAGAGTTGCTTCTAGAACTGAAAGTTCATCACGAATGTCAGGTGGATGGGGTTCAGAGTCTCCGGGCAGACACACACGAGAGCTGCAGGTTGGCTTCTGCTGGGAGGAGGCAGACACCACCTGGTGGGAAATGGGGGTCCCCCTTTGGATCTGACCTCGGCCATGCCTACCACCACTCACTGGGTGTCCAGCCAGAGTTAAGGAGGGACAGAGCCGAGGAATACACGGCCTTGCAGCCCAGGCTGTGCTCAGCCCCGGTCGGGTGTGCTCCAACTTCTGGGGGCCTTGCTGAGCCCTGGAGACGGAGCAGCCAGCACCCCAGGCCCTCACCACCCAGTGCCCAGAGGAGCAGACGAAAAGGGAGATTTGTGAAGCCCTCATCTTTACAGCACCCTACTCTCCTCTTTCCTTTCCTACTAAAAGTTCTATGTAGAAACCAAACGAGCCCGCACACGGCAGCATCCTAAGTAAGTGAGGGCACGTGAAGTAGGCTCACAGGCATCCCGTCCCCGTGCCACTGCAGGCGGGAGACAGGGGCGCAGCAGACTGCAAATGAGCCACAAACTTCACAAAAGCAACCGCAGGGGGAGGACATCTTATACCATAAGCTTCAAATAGAAGAAAGAAAAAAAGGAGGAGAGAAAAAAGCCAAAGGAAGATTCAAAAGCAAAAATGTTTCTGCAGGTTCTCCTCGACCCACCCAAGTCCTCAGCCATTGATCTGGGGAAGGAGGTGACTCAGCAGAACCCTGACATTCTCAGTAAGGCAGGCTAATTGGGAAGATGGGGAGAGTGGGGATAAACCTTTGTGGTACATCCCCAGCTGGCCCCAAGGATCTGGGCTCAGGCAGGGAGGACAAGGGCTCAGCACTGAGGTCTCCCTGGGCTGGAGAATCTCGGTACCAGAAAGTGATCAGGGGTCATGGCAACTACTGACTCATATAGATGGGAAGATGAATGGATAGAGAGGTAAACAGATGGGTGGGTGGATGGATGGATGGATGGATGGGAGGATGGACAGATGGATGGTTGGATGGATGCATGGAAGGATGAATGGGTGGGTGGACAGATGGGTAGGTGGGTAGGTGGGTGAGTGGGTGGATGGATGGATGGATGGATGGACAGATGGATGGTTGTTGGATGGATGGATAGATGGCTGGATGGATGGATGCATGGAGAGATGGATGGATGGATGGATGCATGCATGCATGCATGCATGGACAGA
>PITA01005605.1:0-108653 GCA_004023965.1 Spilogale gracilis | reverse complement strand
GAGACAAAAGCGAAAATGAACTTCTGGGACTTCATCAAAATAAAAAGCTTCTGTACAGCAAAGTAAACAATCAACAAAACAAAGAGGCAACCCACAGAATGGGAGAAGATATTTGCAAATGACACTACAGACAAAGGGCTGGTATCCAAGATCTATAAAGAACTACTCAAACTCAACACCCAAGAAGAAGATGAACACATCAAAAAATGGGCAAGAGATATGAAGAGGCACTTCTCTGTAGAAATTATACAAACAGCTAACAGACACATGAAAAAATGTTCAGCGTCACTAGCTATCAGGGAAATTCAAATCAAAACCACTCTAAGATACCACCTTACACCAGTCAGAATGGCCAAAATTAACAAGACAGAAAACAACAAGTGTTGGAGAGGCTGCAGAGAAAGGGGAGCCCTCTTACACTGTTGGTGGGAATGTAAACTGGTGCAGCCACTTTGGAAAACAGTGTGGAGATTCCTTAAAAAATTAAGGATAGAGCTACCCTATGACCCTGCAATTGCACTACACTTGAGACTTTTAGATTCAACTGACACACTTGGAATTTAAATTCATCTATGCCTCCATGTTTGATAGGGGTAAGGTCTAAACCAGAGACAGTGTGTGATTAAGAGGACATAATTTGGGGCACCTGGGTGGCTCAGTTGGTTAAGCGACTGCCTTTGGCTCAGGTCATGATCCTGGAGACCCGGGATCAAGTCCCACATTGGGCTCCCTGCTCAGCGGGAAGCCTGCTTCTCCCTCTCTCACTCCCCCTGCTTGTGTTCCCTCTCTGGCTGTGTTTCTCTCTGTCAAATAAATAAAATCTTAAAAAAAAAAAAAGAGGACATAATTTTATGTTCTTGGTGACTTGACATGATGTTAACTGATTGACTAATAATAATAATGTTAATATTAATCGATTATTTTCAATTTATATTCTTGACAACTTTTTACCTTAATTCTTGATCCGGCTAGTTCATTAAAGTCTCACCTTGTTACAAAATTATCCATAAGTGTTTCACATAATCAAGGTCTATGTTCCAAAATCTTATTCTGTGAGCTAACTAATTCACTGGGTAACTAAATAAATAAAAGATGAGAGGATTCATGGTTCCCAAGTATTACATCTGTTTATAATTAAAGAGAAGAGTGTAAAGTAAGGAACATAATCTTTTTGCATGGACAAAGTAGATTAACCTACCTTTTTAAAAATTCTGTTGGTACGTAATCCCATATTTTCCTGAATTCCACTCTGACAGCACTCTGGGGAACCTGCTTTATGTCTTTAATCAGCCTGCACCTTACACTCCAATGTACACTGAAATTCTTTCTGTGGTCCTCATCTTTTTCTCCAATTCCCATTTTCTGGGCATTCTTTTTATTTTTTTTTTCTAAATATATTTATTTTTATGCCAGAGGGAGAGAGAACATAAGCAGGAGAAGCAGCAGGCAAAGGGAGAAGCAGGGTCCCTTTAGCAGGGTGCCCAATGTGGGACTTGATCCCAGGACCCTGGGATCATGACCTAAGCCAAAGACAGACACTTAATCAACTGAGCCACCCAGGCACCCCTTTTCTGGGCATTCTTATCTATTCCTCTCACTTCAACTGATAGTGTCTATATCTATATCTATATCTATATCTATATCTATATCTATATCTATATCTATATCTATCTATATCTATCTCCACATCCTTATCTCCCAAGTTGGGAACCAATACTTTAAACTATTTATTAGCTATTTTCAATTGATTCCTTCAATTACTCTGTACTCATCTACTAAAATTATGGCTATTATCTTCTTAAAGTTTCTTCTCCTTATATTCGCTTTCATGCTAAAGGAATTAATACTCAGCCAGTAGATTAGATGGAAAATTGCTTCTCTTTTTGCTTACCCACTCCTTCTCTCAGGATCAGATAAATTATCAAATACTATTTATTCAAACTGAGAAATACTTCCTGACTCCATATTCCATTCTGTATTCCAATAACCATTAAATTAATTTTCTTTCTCATTATTTCTGAATTTCACTGAATGCTTTTGCTGTATCTATGGAGATAATCATATAGCTTTATACATTTATTTTATTATAATTTGATAAATTAATTATATTACTCTATTATAATGTTAACTTGCTTTTATATTCCTGAATTAAATTGAACAAATACATATAAAGGGAGAGATGGATTTAGTTTAGAACATTTTATTTGTTGAAGTTGATTTGGGGGGATAGATTTTATTTTATTTTTTTATTTTTTTAACAGTTTTATTTAGTTATTTGACAGAGAGAGAGGGAGGGAGCACAAACAGAGGTAACAGCAGAGGGAGAAGGAGAAGCAGGCTCTCTGCTAAGCAGGGAGCTTGATGTGGGGCTTGATTTTAGGACCCTGGGATCACGACCTGAGCTGAAGGTAGACACTTAACCAACTGAGCCACCCAGGCACTCCTGGGGGATATAGATTTTGAACTGTGAATGTAATTTGTTTTTATGGGTATGACTTTATTCAGTATTCTAATTCCTTTTGAGTAATAAATAGTTTTTTCTAAGAAATTATGCATTTTTTTAATTTTTCAATTTTTTTGGTATAATGTTCTTTAACATTTTTTACTTTTGTTTTTAAGTTCTTCTTCATTGAATAAAACTTTGTTAGAGTTAAGGTCTTTTCTTAATTATATTTTTGTCAGATAATTATTATATACCACTTCAGATGCTCTTGGCTTGAAACAAACATCCCTGGCATCTTGGGCCACTTTTCCAGCTGCTACAGTGACCAGCCCTAAATGGGAGTTTGACCAACTTCAACCTTACAGCGCCTTGGTGTTGACACTTCCTGCCTCTTGTTCAAAGGCTATCTTTTATGCTGAGCTGTGGAGACTTGATAGGACCACGTTTAGTACTTGCAAAGATACAGCTGAGAAAGGAAGATGGAAGGGCTATGCCAAAATTCAGGGGCTATAGGAATCAGTACATGCAGTTTATAAGGCTTCTGAGAAATGGTCTATGGAATTGTGAAGTACTCTGCCCTGTAGCCAACTGAATAGGACAGTCTCACCCATGTCCCCTTGCCCCTCACTCTTGTCTCAAATCTGAAGTCTTTTCTGACTTTCATTTTGAATACTTCTTTGTGTTATTAATTTTGTGATTTCCAGATACATGCTGTGTTTATTTTTAATTGTTTATTGTTTTCCAACTTACGTATCACATCTATTGTGTTGTATTTAATTTATCTTTAAGATATCAAGCTTTGCAATTTGTTGAAGTTGTTTTATGGCATAGCATGTGACAGTTTTCAAATATATTCCACATGTGCTTGTGAAGATATCAATTTTCTAATTGTTGGCTGCAGGATACCACATATGTCCTTCAGATTAATGTTGTTGTGTTGCTCAAATTTTCCATATCCTTATTAAGTTTATGTCCACCTCATCTGACTGTTACTGAGAAAAATATATTAAAATCTTCCATTATGATGGTCAATTTCTATTATTTATGTACACATGGACATACATATATTTTAAACTATGCTATTAGCTATATCCATATTTATAATTATATATCATCCTAGTCTAAACTTTCATCCTATTTTCTATTCTTAATTTTTTTTTGCCTTAAAGTTTCCTTTGTTTGACATTAATATAACAACTTTTTCACTTTAAAATATTTGCTTGGCAGACCTTTTTCTATTCTTTTATTTTCAAATTTCCTGTGTCTCATGTGTTTTTTTCTCTTATAAATATCATTTAGCTGAAATTTAAAGAAAAATGACCAGGTAATATTTTTCTTTTAACTTGTGGATTTAGAGCAAACTATGACCTATAGGCCAAGTGAGGCAGGCTGTTTGTTTTTGTAAACTGTTATATTGGAATAGAGCCACACCCACTCATTTATTTTTGCCAATTGCTGTGACAATAATATAATTGTATCATCATGACAGAGACCATATAGTCATCACAGCCTGAAATATTTACTATCTGTCCCTTGACAGAAAAAGTTAGTTGACCTATGGACTAGTGAATTCATATTTATAGTAATTGCTAATATTTTTGGAATTTGTGCTTTATATTTGATTTGCCCATAATACAACTTTTCCTAATTTCTTTTTTTTTTTAATATTTTATTTATTTATTTGACAGAGAGAAACACAACCAGAGAGGGAACACAAACAGGGGGAGTGAGAGAGGGAGAAGCAGGCTTCCCGCTGAGCAGGGATCCCGATGTGGGGCTCGATCCCGGGTCTCCAGGATCATGACCTGAGCTGAAGGCAGTCGCTTAACCAACTGAGTCACCCAGGCATCCCACCTAATTTCTTTTGTAATTAAAAACATTATTTTATTTTTTTCTGTTCTAATAAATTGAAAGTTATTACTTCAATTTTTGGTTTTTATTTGTCAGACTTAGTATTGGTCACACAAAAGCATAATATTAGTCAATAGCTCAGTTTTCCTTCAGATCAATAAAATGAATTAAAAGTACTGAACTCTAATTACCTTCTTTACATTTTATATACATTTGTTTCAAAATTGTAGTCTAATTTGTATTTTTCACAAAAAAATAGACAATGACATGTTTGTTCTATTTACTTATACTTATCTATAATGTTTTGCTACTCATCCTTCTTTGATCTCATGCTTTCATTCTAGATTCATTTTATTTCTTTTTGATGTATACCATTGATCATGTCTTTCACTACTGATGAGAATGCAGTATTTTTAATATTTTTCTTTTTAAATTTTTTTAAAAGATTTTATTTATCTGCTTGACAGAGAGAGAGATCACAGATAGGCAGGAAGGCAGGCAGAGAGAGCAGAGGAAGCAGGCTCCCTGCTGAGCAGAGAGCCTGATGTGGGCCTCGATCCCAGGACCCTGAGATCATGACCTGAAGGCCGAGGCTTTAACCCACTGAGTCACCCAGGCGCCCCTCTTTTTAAATTTTTAATACTTTGTTCATATATATGTAGAAGCGAATGCTACTTTAGTTTGATAACTATTTTATCTTATGCTTTTGAAAATACTACTCCACTATCTTAAGGTTTCCCTTAGTGTCCTTTGCAAAACTGATACTTGATAACGATTTTTCTTTTGATGTCATCTTTCTCTTTTCTTTGGCTGATTTTAAGATGATATCTTTGTCTGTTGTGTACTGCAATTTCACTAAAATATGTCTTCGGGCAATTTTGTTTTAATTTTATGTTTCTGTGCTTCATAAATATGGGAACTTTATGGCTTTTACCTTTTTAGAAAAAATATTCCCAACATTAAATATTCAAATATTATATTTTTTCCACTACACTCTCTTTTTTGAAACTTCAGTTATATGTGTGTGACATCTTTACATTTGGGTACTATTAACACTTAGATTGGTACAGAGAATAAAATGTGACACGACGGTACTAGTTTCAGGTGTACGCTTCCTAGCATATCAAATCATTCATGATTTAGGAAACAAAATGGTATATGGCAAATGAAAGAGAGCAAGTGCTATCTGGCTGAGGTCTGAACAATTTAATGGTCCTGAACTCCCTCAACTCCACCAGCTGAGAATAAAAAGCATAAGGGGAGAAGTCACTCTTTTTCTTTCTAAGATGCTGTCAAACTTACATAACACTTTGAAGACTAAAAAACATTGGTGTGTGCAGGAATACATTCTTAAATAAAACCAAGGTATTGTAAGTGATGATGGTGGTTCTGAGTTAGGTCACTGGCAAGTGGAAGCTTTTGTTGATTTGTGAATACAAATAAGATATTCCTTCCTATAATCTTGACAAACCTAGAGTAGACAATGAAGGAGGCCCAAGAAGGAAGGCTGTTTTGGATCTGGCAATGATATATTCAGCTCTGACATATGCAAGAGAAGCCTGAGATTCACTGAGCTGCCTGTTAAAGAATATGGGCATTCTCACTATTTTCTTTTGTCCAAGAAAAGACCGAGTACTGTTAAAAGAACAGAATGCTAGACAATATGTACGTCAAGCATAAAGTTCTTGCTATTAGGGCTATGTAGAATTTGCTTAAAACTAGAGTCTCATGTTGAGAATCAAATGAATCCAAACTTGATCTAAAATAAACCAATCTAATACACAAAGTAATGAACATATTAAAGACCAATTTTGCTCAATTCTTCAACAAGATATTTCTATAGCACTAATATTTAATTTTTATTGGTACCCTAAGTCAGTCCAAAATGACAACTTAATTACTCCACATGTGCCATATAAGGTAGGGCACTATCTTACAAATAAAGTTCTATAAAACTGACAATTATGTACAGTCCCCTGTTTAATTACTATACCTATATGTATTATTAATAAAATAGTATTTTAGAAAAAAATACAGGGGTTGAAGACTAGAATATTATATTTTTAATTTTTAATTTTTAAAATATAAAAAGATAAAATTGTATACAAGAACATAAAGTAATTTACTCACACTAGTGTAACATTGAGAACTTGGCATTACTGACATTTTGGGTTAGATAATTTCTTTTCATTGGTATGCTGGTTACTGTTCATGTTTTAGGATGATTTGCTGCATCTCTGACCTCTCCTTCCCAGAAATGAGAAGCACTGCTTCTCCATTTATGATAAAATTATCTCCAGATATTGTGAAATGTTCCCTTGGGGAAAATTACCCCTGACTGTGAATAACTGCGTTAGTTTTACCAGGCTTCTCCTACCTACAAATCCAGGAAAATACTTTAATTAATTATTTGAGTAAAGGTCTAGATTTTATGCATATAAACAGCTTTTTTCCCCCCATGAAAGTACATTGCTCTTATTTTTTAAACATGTTTTTATTTAAATTCAATTAATTAACATTAATGTATTATTGGTTGTTTTTGTCACTTAAAGATTGCAAGGACATTATAAAAATTAGGGAGCTGTCATAACTTTTAATCTTTTAATAAACATTAAAATTACTTCTAACTTTTTGTTACAAGTTTTAACATAAATAATTATATATATATATTATGTTATATGCATACATGTAATAGCAAGATAAATTCTCAAAGTGATTTTTCATTTAAAAGAGTATTTATATTTTAAATTTTAGTAGGTATTGCCAAATTCCCCTGTAAATGTATCAATTTACACTCTTATCTGTAAGGACCAGTTTTAAAATCCAAGCCACCGCTATTTACTCAGAAAAACAGCTCTGGGTGAAATGGGCAAAAGGCCCCTGGAAAACAAAGGTGAGCCAGATTGGGGGAATCCCCCAATCAATTAACCCTCTTAACCTCCCATCCCAGGAGCATCCAGGGAGGTATTTAGATGCAAACCAAGAATCGGCAGCCAGTTCTGGTACTTAGGACCAGGTGGGAACGCCCAATCAGTTAATCCCCTTAATCACTCGGACCCAGACCAAGGGAGACCCCTTGGTAAACCACTCTGTGGGGATTAAATGTTTTCATATCACAGCAGAGTGAAAGAATTAACTCAGGCAAGCTACTGAGTCAGGTCAGCTCAGGGTACGGTTTTCCCCCATGAAAGTTAGCCTGTAAGAAAAGGTGTGGCCGCTCTCTCTCTTGGGAAGTGACCCTGACCCAGGCCAGTATAATTCTTGGTGCTTGGTGTGAAATAAAGCTTTGCTTGACCTTTGCTTTTGTATCAGCCGCGTTCCTTTGACCATGGACCCTATTATTATCAACAATGTAGTTTCACAGAAAATAGTGTTTTAAGGTCGATAAAGGTGGTGGTGACACTTTTATCCTTACTGTTTTTCCTGTTTTGCTTTGATTTCTGGGGAGGAAAAAGGTGAACACATTGAATCATACTGCTGCCATACTCATACTCATACTTTTATAAACTTTTTTCTTGGAAACCAACTGTAAAAGTTCCTGAAACTTTAGTGAAGTAATTTGGAAGATGAAATTATCTCTAGGGAGACTAAAGAAAGTGATAAAGTCCGAAATGACAAGGTCACTACTCTCTGGAGATGCTGATAAAGAAGTCTTATACTCTATTTATCTGGTGAGAAAAGATGATAATCTAGTCCTGGTTCTTATTTGCCACAAGGATAGTTCAAGCCAGGAATTTGAGAGTGATAAACCTATTAAGCATTTCATAGACTTTCTTAGGACAGCAGAAACTTGTAAAGAAGGAAAAAGCATGCTGAATCATGGTTTCATGATAAATATAGACATTGATAGGTGAAATCTGTGATAACTTTCACCTTTGGAAAATATCTAATAAGTCATGGCAGTATTAATCTCTCATAGTAATTAAGATTAACTTTCATTTTTTTCTTGCTGTTTTTGAGGGCTGTCTTATAAATGAGCCCAAATGATCAGCATTTTTCTACCTTCTGTGAGAATTCACTAATTATAAAAATTTCATAGAAGTACTTTTGCCCATGTGTATTGTATGTAGAAAAAAGACCATTATATAGGGACAACAGTTTGAAAAACAACTTCTCTTTCCTTCTCATCATGAATTTTGTCTATTTATATAATTTGCCTATACTTTCAACAAAGAAAAGTTATTGGAAGAACTAACTAATAAGACTCAATTTTGTTCAGAAATTGCTCATTAAGTTTATTTACATGATGCTTATTAATATCTAGTGTTTTTCCTATTAGAATAAAAGCTATTCACTTTGTATTACAATTAAAATATGATCATTATGAATGATCTGGAAGGTGTATAATACTGTAGTTACTGGAACTCACAGAACCAGTCTTCATCTCATGTCTGTAAAACTTGAATGTGATTATTTATGAATGATTATGCTCTTTCAGATATCTTTCCCCAGCTAAGACATGTAGTCAACAATAATGGCATATGAGAAACTCTAAAACTATGAACATAACTGAGTACCTTTTATCTCTATAAATCTGAAACTACTTAGAAGGTCTAAAATTTATGAGTACTTTTGGTATTATAAATTTTTATCAACTGTGACCTTTAAAACTAAAGTTTTATTCATGTTATGTGCATTTTTACACAGCTTACCTGACTAAAACTAACTTTCTATATGAACCCTGATTGCCAGAGAACAACTCCTTTGATAATCACATGTCCTAGAAGCCATCACTTTGAACTTAGTTCAAGACCAGCTTGAGTTGATTAATGATCAATAATCATTGGACTTCCATGGAAGAGGGAAAAGAAAAGATATAGCAACCTAGGAAGGTCTTCTTCTAAAAGTTCCTTGATGATTATTCCTTTTAATAGGTCTTTCCAATCCAATCTCCTTTGGGAAAATATTGTTGGAATGCTTTCCCCCTCCAGGAAAGAAGGAGCAAAGTTGAGTTAACTTGGTGAATTTAAAAGTTGACTTTTATTAAATAAACAAAATTATTTTTTTGTATATTGCTTTATGCATGCTGTTATTATTTTGGCTTTTTGTGGCTCATTTCTTCCCTTAGAAAACATAGCACTTCCCTGGCCAGATTACGTTTAGACTTAATTTTAGTTTTTAATCTGGTGTCCAGAAGAGGAAGAAGATCTTGAGCGGGCTCATTTTGTCTAGTAAAGTAGATTCCTCTACATTATATTCAGCGATGCCAAAGAAGCACAAGTCTTTTTGTTTTGTTTTTGTTTTTCACATATGAAAACCTGCTTTATTTTAATAGTGAGCCAGATGGTAAAAATTAAGCTTACAGTATGAAACACTGGAAGCACAAGTTTTTAATCAGGAAGAGAACACTTCCTTGGTATAGGTGTTTAGGGAAAACTGAGAATTCAGAATTTTTAAGTGCATAAACCCAGATGCTCCCATCTCAAATCTCTGGGTCCTAATCCTTCACAACCAGGGTGCTCTTTTAAGATGTAATCCTAGCATATCCAACTTGCTGGTGTTGAGAATTTTACTACCTCTGGAGCTCTGCTATTCTTTATGCCTGTCCCAGGCCTGACCCTGAGGTTTTCTGTCTTCCAGATGCCATATATGATAATCTATTTATATCTATCACATTTAGTCTTTTTCAATTTTTATTTATTTGAAAAAGTTTAATTAATCAACCTCAGCCTTCCATTGTCCTTATCTAGTACATCTATTGCTGAGTAAGAAACATTTAATTTCATAGTTCTCATATTATTACTTCCCTTAGATCTCTTGAATGCCTGAGATATTACACTTTCCAGTACATTTCCTTTCACTGCTGTATTGTACCAGTTAAGCACAAGGGAAAGGTGTAAGAATTGAACTGTTACCTTGTGCGAAAGGCTAATCTGTGCTCCACCTACAGCCAGTAATAGGGTCCTCTTGTCAACAGCCAGAAGGTGATTCAACTTCAAAGTCCTTAGAGTCTTCATTTTAAGATTATTCTTAGTACCAACTATCATAAGTTAGGTTTCCTGGGAAACAGAGTCTGAATTGGAGATTCATACATAAGTGGTTTATTGAAGAGTGCTTTTAGGAATAACATTTGTAAAAAGTGAGGAAAGCAGGATTAGGCAGAAAAATAAATTGAACTGCTAGTGTCAAGAGAACCCACTGATCACACTGGGAACTATAAAGCTAAGATCTCACTCCCTTATCTCTCTCTCTCTCTTTCTATCTCTCTCTCTCTCCCTTTCTCCCTCCCTCTCCTTCTCTCCCTTTCACACACACACTCAAATAGATCTACATTCTTAAACTCACTCTCTTATATAGAGAAAAAAACATGGATTTGAGAGTCAGATTAATCTGTATTAGATATCTGCCTTTGTCTAGATCTACTTTTTTCATTTGAAAACTGAAGTAACAATATATTTCTTGTGAGGTAATTGTCAGAATTGATGACATAATGTAAAACATTTGCATAGACTGTGATCTAGTATACAGTGGTCTTAAAAATACTTGTTTTTTTCCCCACCTTTTCCTCATTTTGCTTCTATTTTTCATATCTACAGGTTATTTCATTTTACAGTTATTTCTATGCTAGTTTTAGATACAGAATGTATATTTGACTATCAAATTATGTAACTTTTATTTGCAGTATCAGCAGCAACTTGAATTGGGTTTTCTGAAGAATACCAGTCAATAGCTAAACCTGAGGAATGCATAATTATAATAACACATATAATAACACATAAAAGGCAATGAGGTATTCACTTTAAGTGACTAATAGAGGAAAAAATGGTGACATCTCTAATGTATTGAAAGTACTATACAGAATGACTATCGTTTTGGGTCTAGCAAACATGCCTCACTAATACTAATTTCTGAATATTTTTTCCTATGGAAAATCTATGTTTACAATTTGAAGGGACTCTCTCACATTCTCCTTCTTCCTCTGTACTGACTCCATAACAGCAGGCATGTAATCCAGCCACAGCCAATTAGATACTTCTTTCCAAAGTGATTGGTTGAAGGAAGGTCCACAGCAAGACTTTCCCTAAGATTTATGATGTTAAACAAGAAAATATTTTTCACTCTTGGACTCACAAAGCAATAGAAATACAGGCTTGGGGCTGTCAACTACCATTTCTCCTGCTGTATAGAAAAAGCCTTTCCTGCAGGGAAACTTGCATAAAGAGGAAAGCATTAATTTTGATGATGAAAAAAGACCCTCCCCCCCCTAAAAAACATTCAAAATCTTGGATCCACCTGGGTTCTAATTCAAATCCATCTTTGGACTTTTCAATTGCATGAGCTAAGTCCTCCTCCTTCTTAAAAATTATTATAAGTTAGGTTCTATTACATTCAACTAAAAGGGCCATAATAAAACATATATAAAATCATTATTTCAATATTATTGAACATTGACTATATTGGAGAATTGCATTTCTAATCATAAATACTCTGTGCTATATACTCATTATATAGAATCATGCTTATCAAAACATATGCATTCACTAAGTATTATTGGAATGAATTATGTTATTCACAAATATAAAATTAGATTTCATGATATGTAATACAGGAAGGATAAGGAGCAGAAGATATGTGTGCGCATATATGTATGCATATATGGCATGTATATATACCTGTGTGTGTGGTGTGTCTGTACATATATTCACTGGGGACAAAGGCACAATCAAGCAGAATCATTTTTCTTTAAAATTTTCTGACCACTTTCTATTTCTTTTCTTTTCTTTTTTTGAAGATTTTATTTCTTTTTTTGACAGAGAGAAACACAGCTAGAGAGGGAGCACAAGCAGGGGGAGTGAGAGAGGTAGAAGCAGGCTTTGTGCAGAGCAGGGAGCCTGATATGGGGCTTGATCCCGGGTCTCCAAGATCATGACCTGAGCCAAAGGCAGAGGTTTAACGACTGAGCCACCCACATGCCCCATGACCACTTTCTATTTCTTGAAGCAATTTAAATTTTAAATAAAGAAAAATGTTTCATATATAATTGCTTAAATTTATTTCTGGTTCTAGCAATATTTTTGACATATAGCAGTATCTTGAATCCTCATTTTCTGAGGAATAGT
Source organism: Spilogale gracilis (assembly GCA_004023965.1). Classification (NCBI taxonomy): domain Eukaryota; kingdom Metazoa; phylum Chordata; class Mammalia; order Carnivora; family Mephitidae; genus Spilogale; species Spilogale gracilis. Next base: position 96,299 of record PITA01005605.1, on the reverse strand, counting down.
TTCCATACTTTTTAAAAAAGATCTCTTTATTTATTTTAGAGAAAGAGAGTGAGCACGTACACATGCAAGGGAGGGGTACAGGGAGAGAAATCGAAGCAGACTCCACCCTGAGATTATGACCTCAACTGAAATCAATAGTCCAAGGTCCAACTGACTGAACCACCCAGGGACTCCCAGTTCCCACGTTTTATCAAGAATAGATGTTTTTTTATATTTTTGCCTGAATTATGTAATTAAAGTTAAATTAAAATAATTTCTATGCTTTCATTCAGTGCCAATTTTTAATTCAGAAAAGTTGAAATAACTCTTAAAAATTTAAAGTTATATAATACTTTGGAAGATGGTGAAAATTGCCAGGGGGAATATTTTTGTTTCATTATGGTTGAAGCTTCCCATTCTTTGATTCTTCTGTTGTCTAATATCACTAACCTAGTTTACTCACTGGTTACCTTCTAGGCTTTGGAGTCTGAGTCTGTTGTTTGACTTCTAATCTTATTATTCAAGTCCTATAATATGACTTCTTTGGTAATGGTGCTCTCATTTGAAGTGACACCAGGACCCTGGTACTGACCTTGTAAGTAACTCTTATCCAGTTCTGGAAAAATCTACCTTAAGTATCTAAAATTGAAAAATAAGAATAAGAAAAAAATTTAATAAAACATACTGTAAATGCAGGAAAACTATACAAGATTATAGCCTGAAATAGTATTGTGATTATCCATGAATATTCACAAATGTATACTTTGATATTAAGAAACACTGAGACTTAGGTTGACCCATCTAGAGTGTTTTGTTTTGTTTTGTTTTGTTTTGTTTTGTTTAAGAATTACAGGGGTGCCTGGGTGCCTCAATCATTAATAAGGGTCTGTCTTTGGCTCAGGTCATGATCCTGGAGTCCTGGGATGGAGTATGACACTAGACTCCCTACTCTGCAGGAAGCCTGCTTCTCCCTCTCTCACTCCCCCTGCTTGTGTTCTCTCTCTAGTTGTGTTTCTCTCTCAAATAAATAAATAAAATATTTAAAATAAAGCAAAATAAAATAAAATAAAATAAATAAAATAAAATAAAATAAAATAAAATAAAATAAAAAGAATTACAATGAAAGAACAGTATTTTGAACCAGGACTAAAACAGAAACATTAAGAAAGATATGATCAATGCTACACTAAAATACTAAGAAGGAGAAATTGAAACGTAACTCCAAACCATAATCTAGTTGCATATATATTTTAAAATATACTGGTGCATTTGTATTTTATGGTATTTTAATATAATATATATAACAATCATATTATGTAAGTTTAGTTTTTTCAACTAAATTTTAGTTTTGTTTAAAAAGTCACTGGCAGGGGTGCCTGGGTGGCTTAGTCATTATGCATCTGCCTTCAGCTCAGATCATGATTTCGGAGTCCCAGAATTGAGCCCCACATCTGGTTCCCTGCTGGGAGGGAAGCCTGCTTCTCCCTCTCCCACTCCCCCTGATTGTGCTCCCTCTCTGGCTGTGTTTCTGTCCATCAAATAAATAAACAAATAAGATCTTTAAAATTAAAATAAAATAAAATGTCACGGGAATAAAAGTCTTATTTTGGTATTATAATGAATAGGTTCTAGAACTGGAATTTATAACCAACATTTGCCTTGGTTATTTCCTTTTCTTCACTGGGAAACAAGTTAAGTGTATCTCTTATATAAAGATCATCAATTGTGATGGGTAATCTGAGAGCATGTGGAAACTTCAAGGGAGAGTTAAATATTTAAAGTTCCCACTTCTGGAGAATAACAAATTGGTATAACATTCCTCAGATAATGTGGTAATCTACAATAAAGGTGAAACACATTTCCAGGACTAATACTAAGGTCCTACACTTCTTATACCTCCTTGGCTGACAGTTATTCTGGTTGAAAATACCTTTGTCATGCAGGCTATTAAAATTTTTGGATATCACACCTATGATTCAAAAAAATCCACTTCTTAATGTATCTTCTAACTAAACCCTATATACATATATATATCACATACATAATGCATTGTAAAATATTAAAATTTATTTTAAATGTATGTATATATTTAAAATAAAGGAACAAATGGTGAGAAAGGGTATTTATTGTAGTACTTTTTTTTTAGTTTTTATTTAAATTCCAGTTAGTTAACATACAGTATAATATTAGTTTCAGGTGTACAATGTAGTGATTCTTTATAATACCAGAAATTACAATTAAGGACCCTTTACAAACATCTGTAGGCTTAAGAAGAAGAAATTTTGATGGGGGAGCCATTGATTGGAAACTGGAAGATTCAGCTACCAACTGCTGTTTCCAGAAGCTACTATAAATGGAGGCTGGCTGGCTGGCCCATTGCTTTAGGTAAGGTTCTCTAGGGAATTTCCACAGTCTATCATTCAGCTTTTAGGTATTCAGCCTGAGGACTCTGTCGTAGCAACCCTTCCACAAGTGACTATGCTCTGAGGAATTGATTCAGTGCCTAATCCCACAAGGAAGGAGCTAGATAAACCAGAATGTCGATTGATACATTCATGATGACTGAGATATGTGGCAGGACAAACAGCACCTGTCATGTGCTTGGATTTTGCCCCCTGATGAGTAAATCAATATAAGGAAGCCAAATTATAGGTCAGAACACTGATCTATGTGCCTTGGACTACAAAGGGTCATATATTTAGGGATATTTAGCATATGACTCATAACTTGATTTATTTTTTCTTGAAAGGTATTTTTGCCCAAATGATTGACACTAGTCCTTAAAATTTGCCACATGTTCACTTTTCAGAGCGATAGAAACATATGCATATTCTATTATTTGGTTCTCTTTAAAAATGAAAATAATTACGAAATCATATAGATAACTTCCCTAATTTTTCCCTGCTCAAATTGACTATGTTTTGATATATTTAAAATATCCCTGTGTGTGTGTGTGTGTGTGTGTGTGTGTGTGTGTGTGTACACCTGGTCTCAGGATCAATCTTTGTCAACCAGGCTATGCTTGGGAACAATTTATATGCCCATTTAAGATTCATTCAACAAACTCATATTGCCTGCCATGTTAGGCATTGGCAGGGACAAAAATAACCAGTCCTGGCTTTCAAAAATGGAACTCAGAGAAAAGAAGGGTAAGCACACAAACTTTTCTAACTTCCAATCATAATTGTTGTAGTGATTAAAATATAATCAGTAGAATCACAAGAGGAAAAACAAAACCATCTGAGACTTAGGAAAAGAATTTCTAGAGAATGAAGAATTTGAGCTGCCCTGAAGAGGAAGTAGGCATTTTCAAGTTGACTATCAAAAGGAGGGTGCCTTAGAATAGAAGGTAAGATAATGTGCGGAGGAAGAGACTTCTAATTTATAAGATTCTAGCTTTCCTGATGAAATTTGGAAATATCCCATCCTCAGTAACACTCCAATTCTAATCCTCTTAAGTGAACCTGTTTGTTGAAATGAGGAATGCCATCTTTCATACTTACTCATTTTAATATCTTGGGATGATTTTTTCAGCTTTGTAACATAATTTTGAAGGTTTACTTTATTTGGAGTTTTAGTCTATAGTGGAATCACTATAACCAGAGCAGCTCATATCTGACTCTTATTGGCTAACTGAGGATTTGATACAATTTGAATTCCTACTTTATTGCTCTATCAAAGCAAATTCTGTATCATTGGTAACATTGGCCTTCAGGCTATAAGAGCTATAATAACCCATCATTGATTTATTTGGTGTTGAGTATGCATATTTTAAATTTTAATAAAAATGCCACATTTCTACTGTTTCAAAATCCTTCATAACTTGGGTCAGGGTATTACTAATTTTATGTTTTCTAACATTTTAATGTTTAGTCATGCTCAACCTGCCCCTTCCCTTCTCCACTTGCTAATTTTTATAGCAAAGCATACATTATATCATTGGCTTTTTTCTCAAAGTGAAATGCAACTTTCAGAAAATGTATAAATCCTTATGATGAAAAGACATTTTACACCTGAATCCATGCCATTCCACTATGTTCTAAACATTACTAATACTAGAAATTGATAAAAATAAGAATTATCCTCAGTTAGCAGGAAGAGCCTTTTCTAAATCAAATGTTGTTTTGTTCCGGTTAAAAAGTGGGAAACACTGTTAAAGGCTCAGATCAGCATTTTTTGAGAAGTGCTTATAACCAATATTTTGTCAAAAAATGTTTTAAGAAGCTTTATGTTACACCAAAGAGTTTGGTCTAAGAACTGTGTTTGTACTATCATGTATTCATTTTTTCTACTTTGTATCTTCTACCATAAATAAAAATTCTTACCTGAAAGACCTTTAATAATGCTAAGAATTTGGGGTAACTAAGTGGTCAGTTAACTGTCTAGACAATGGTAATACTATAATATATATTCCCTTACCCCTTTTGAGCCCCACAAAATGTCATGCTCATTCAATAGCTTACTACTGATTGAATCACACTTTTTACCCAGCTCCTGTTCTATATACTTTCATTCCTTTTCACCAATCTTCTCCTCTCTGTGTTTGTTCTTCCTCTACCTCAGAGGCCCAGATGAAATTTCATGTCCTTGATGCAATCTTCAGCAATCATTGAAATGATTTTTTCTCTCCTATATTCTATTATGCAATTTTGTTAATCCTTTACTAAAACACATGTCAAAGTATTATTTTTAGTGCATTTAGTTAGTTGATTTTTTAAAAATCTCTCAGGAAATATGAATTCTGGAAGATAGGTACTCCTTCTCACATCTCCCTTTGTTTAAAGCCTTGGACCTAGTAAGCAGTAAATAGATACTTGAGAGGCAGTAAAATGAGATGTGTAAAGACTCTGGTTTGGAATCCAGCCAGACCTAAATTTCATTCTTGATCCCATTATTTACCAACAATTAAATATTGGCCAGTTTCTTAACCTCCTCATTTAGGGAGAAAATCGTTAATGGGAAAATTAACAGTTATCTCCCAGACATGTTTAATGATTAACTGATTAATGATTAACTGTTACAATGTTTGTTGATTACTGCAGGACTTGACACACAGACAGTTCTCTACAAATATTGACTATTGATCTTTATTTTAATTGATATTTGGGTGACTTAAGAAAAGAAGGGTAGTCAGTCCAAATTATACTTTACAAAGACTTCAAACATTGGTGATTTCTGAATAAAAACAATGTTTGTGTAAAATTGTATGTTTTCCTGTAATAATGAAGGTATGCTCCAAGAAAATGTTTGTGTGTATCCTTTTACAATGAGTATTAGTACCAAAAGGCTGAGGGGAAACATACTTACATGCCACTTTAAGAAACTTTGGGCTACCCATGGGAATCATCAAGAATATTATCCACACAAAGACCTGGGGCCTATTATGTGTTATTCTAGGTGAAACACTGGACTTGAGAATTAAGCCTTCTGAAAGAAAAATGGGTGGAAAGAATGTTCTAGTCCTTGATTGGTAACCTGGTGTGGGCAATACCCTGCCTAAGGACAATGGTTCAGGGTCAGCATGTCATAGAATCAAAGCATAGTAAGTAAAACACTCCAAGTTCCTGCACAAGGAGGCTTCTTTTCAAGATCCAGGCTTCCTTTGAGAACTTCTAAGAAACTGAAGTTGTTAATGTAGAAAGAACCCCATACAGCCAACATGGTAAGAGATAAAAGACAGAGAAGCAGTAAATAGAGAAGCATGTGTCAGGGCAAATGCAGGGACAGTAGTGAGTTAAGTTCAGTAGAAATAACAACCACTAAATGAGGACATTTATGAAAACATCTTTTGTCTCTTTCATTCCCCAACTGCACTTCCTTCACTACACTAATAAGAATACACATAAAAACAGTTATTGAGCACTCATGCTGCAAACATGATTCTAGACACTTGACTAGGCACTTAATTCATATAATAGTTGCAGTAATCCCATGAATTAGGCATTGTAATTACCCCCATTTTAAAGATGTGAAAACAGAGGCATAAGGATGACAAATAACTTGCTAAAGATTACACAGCCATTTGATGACAGAGTTGAGATTCTAACCAAGAATGTCTGGCTCACAACTACCATATTTATTCCACTTCAAGAAAAGATTGTTTGGACTGAGTTAAGAGTGGAGAGAAAAGAAGGTAGTTGAAGAGAAAAAAAACCTGTAATCATTGTGTCTTGGAAAAGAGAAAAAATACAACCTAATGACAACTGGGTGGATGGGAAACAAGAGATAGTGGATTCTATCATGGATGTCTTCAGGATTAAATTAAGTTTCCTTTGTACCAATACTTTGATATTATGTAAAAACATCTTGTTCACTGAGATTTAGATGTTAGGCTGCTGGGAACATTATTTTTCTGAAATGTTAAGGTACATGAAATGGAAAAATATTTTAAATATAAAAGCTATTTACTGTCTATCTGAGTTTGTGGACCAAGATTTATTCATTTTCATTCACCGCAGAAAGCAATGTAAAGCACATTTAATAAATTAGCAAACTAAGTCACACAAAGCTTAAATGGTTTACCTAAGGCACCTTAGTCCTATTCTGTGTTTTTTTTCTTTTTTTCTTTTTTTTTTTTTAAGATTTTATTTATTTATTCGACAGAGAGAAATGCAGCTAGAGAGGGAACAGAAGCAGGGGGATTGAGAGAGGGAGAAGCTGGCTTATCGCAGAGCAGGGAACCTGATGTGGGGCTCAATCCCGGGTCTCCAGGATCATGATCTGAGCCAAAGGCAGATGTTTAATGGCTGTGCAACCCAGGTGCCCCAGTGTTCTATGTTTTTCATTATATTTAAACAACATGATAAAGGAAGGATTTCCAAAAGTAATGCCTAAAGAGGCTAGGGGTTTTTTTTAATAATTTTTTATATACTTAAATTTTTTAAAAAAAGATTTTTAATATTTTTTATATACTTAAAATTTTTTTTAAAGATTTTATTTATTTATTTGACAGAGAGAAACACAGCCAGAGAGGGAACACAAGCAGGGGGAGTTAGAGAGGGAGAAGCAGGCTTCCCACCGAATAGGGAGCCCAATGTGGGGCTTGATCCTGGGACTCCGGGATCATGACCTGAGCGGAAGGCAGTCGCTTAACCAACTGAGCTACCCAGGCACCCCTTAAAATTTTTAATTTAATATTTTCACCAGATGTTCAAAGTTATACAAATTTTTTAATAGAGCATTTGGGAAATGCAGAAAGGTTAAAAAAAACTTTTTAACTATAATTTTTCCACTTAAACCTAAGTATTTTAAGATTATGTTGAATTTTCTTCCACTTTTCAAGCTCAGTGGGGAGTCTGCTTGAGATTCTGTCTCTCAGTCTGTCCTTTCTCTGCTTGTGCACATGTACTCTCTCTTTATCTCTGTCTCTCAAATAAATAAAAATAAATCTTAAAGAAAGAACAAAACCTTAAATGTGCAACTTTTAATGAATTCTTAGTTGTTTATTTTTTAAAAACTTAGAAATTGAATTACTGTATTAAGGGTCTAACTTATGAAAGATCCTTGATAGAAGTTGTCAAATTGTCCTCTAAAATAGCTACACTAATTTCTGCTGAGTAGCTTTGTATGAATTAACAAATATATAAACAACCAAGTGAAGTTCTCTTATGGCCTCACTGAAAAATAGTTATTAGAGTCATGTATAATATAGTTATTACATTTTTTGTTATTACATTTTACATTATGTTATATACATAATAGTTATTACATTTTTTGTTTTTATAGTTCTTAAAAGTCAAAACACAGCTAACAAAATAATTTGCATAGGTATTATATGGTTTGGTATGTAAGCAAAAATCTTGCTTTATTCTTTAGATTTTAAGCTTTTTTCTGCTCCTTGGAGAGCAAAGTTGAGTTTTGTTTTACTTTTTCTGGTTAGTACACTTAAACTCTGTATTTTTACCTAGCTAGCTGAAATGGCCTGATTTTAAAAATAAATTAGTAGCACTTCATGGTTTCTATAAGAAAATAAGGTAAAAAAAAATTAAGTTCTCTACATTATATGGAACAAGATATGCATTAGCCATTTATTTATGACCATTTTGCCTTACAAATATTTTGAGACATAGGATATAAGATGAAAGAACTAGGGAATGGTCAGAGACCTGCATGTTTAATCTAGCATTTATCTTAGCATTAAGGATAAGCATTTATTTTCCCCAACAGTCAACTATAATGATACAGTTATGAAGTTAGGTAGTTACAATCCAGTGTTTCTATTTTAGATGGTTTCAAGATGTCTTTCTGTGTAATTTGAGGACTCTATCAGGAAAAAAACATGCAGTGATCCACTAATTATTTCTGACTTTAACAGTGGTGTTTTCTTGAACACTATTAGCGACAGTGTGACTAAAGGAAAGGTGTGATTTCCCTGTAACAAGTTGACTTTTTGAGAAGAAAGTACAAAACCTTGTTCAGGTCCTAAAATGAATAAAAACAGTACACATAAACTTCTAGTCATACTTTCAAAATCAAAATCTGGTTTTATTCTTAAAAGTTCAAGAGAACTTGTTTTGAATATCAATACATAATTTTCAAATGTCTTACACCTTAATAGGTGATATATTCATTTGGGATTTAGGCTTTTTAGTTATTTTTTGGTTATTGACTTGTATTGCCTTCTTTTCTTTTCTTTTTAATTCTTTGTATTAAAGCTATTCAATTTAGTTTTATTTTAGGTTTTTTGTTTTGTTTTGTTTTGTTTTTTTTAAGAGAGGGAGAAAGAGGTAGGAGAATGGGGACAGAGAGTGAGAGAAAGAAACCTAAGCAGGATCTATACTCAACTTGGAACCTAATGTGGGGCTTGATCTCAAAACCCTGTGATCATGACCTGAACCAAAATCAAAACTTGGAGATTTAACTGACTGAGTCACCCAGGTTCAATGATCTGAATTGAAACACAACCCAATAATCTACAAACTATGATAATATTCTTTTCAATTTTAACTATTGCTTAAGTAAAATATGAGCTCTAACAAGAAATAATTATTCTTCTTTAGCCATAGCAAAATGAGACTTACTGTTCAAAATTTGCTTCAAAATACAAATGTGGTAAATAATAGAGATGGGATTGACTTCTATCTATTGCAAGGCCTGAAGTCTTGACTACAACAACAGATACTATAAAAAAAGCACTATAAAAATTGTTTTGTGAGCTAACACATGAATTGCTCTGCTAGATTTTCAAATGAAAATACATGGAAAAAAATGAAAATAAAAACAAGAAAAGGTCAAGCACATGAGCTCTGCAGTCTTTCCCAACAGAGCTATCCATTTGCAAAAATTATTAGTGGGCATCTGGATTTGAAACAGAGTGTTTTGAGTTATGATCAAATGTTCTTCCCTGAGCATACCTGTAGTCACAGTTCTACTTTTTCTTTTTTCTTTCTTTCTTTCTTTCTTTCTTTCTTTCTTTCTTTCTTTCTTTCTTTCTCCTTCCTTCCTTCCTTCCTTCCTTCCTTCCTTCCTTCCTTCCTTCCTTCCTTCCTTTCATTTTTAACCTTATGAATCTAATAATGCCTTCAACATGATAGAAATAAATCCATGAACTAAAAATAGTGTGGATTTGGGGTGCCTGGGTGGCTCAGTTGGTTAAGTGACTGCCTTCGGCTCAGGTCATGATCCCAGAGACCCAGGATCAAGCCCCACATCGGGCTCCCTGCTCAGCGGGAAGCCTGCTTCTCCCTCTCTCACTCCCCTTGCTTGTGTTCCCTCTCTGGCTCTGTTTCTCTCTGTCAAATAAATAAAGTCTTTAAAAAAATAGTGTGGATTTATATTTATATTAGCAACGTCACTGCATATAAATAATCTTCACTTAATAAAAATGTCTGATGATTTTAAGATGTTTTATGAAATCATGATAGAATCTATTGATTTTTAAAATTAAAATTTGCCTAAATTAATCAATTGAAGGCAAATATAAAAGGAAAATAAAATTTTCCAGGCCCTCAATAATGATATACCATTGAATTTCATACAGCACTCAGAAGTTCTGAAAAACTGTTGATCATTCTGTGGAGGTATTTTATGTAGACATATATTAATTCTAGACAAATGGAAGGGGCCTCAAGACAGGTTATATAGGTAGCTACTAGAAGGTGAAAAGTCAAGGAAATGCATTTTTCCCTGAGAGCCTCCAGAAGGAATCAGCACTACTGACACTTTGACTTTAGCCCAGAGAAACTGATATTGTTATTACAACCTCCAGAATTCCCAGAGAACAAATTTGTATTGTTCAAGCCATTAAATCATGATAATTTATTACAATCCCGAAAGGCAACTGGTATAGTCTGATATAACCCTGCATTGATAAAGATCTACATTTTTATTCTAAGGGCAACAAAGTGAATCCATATTACCACTGTATAACTATTTTGTAAATTCAACCTGGATTTACAGCCTAAGATCCAGGGATTCCAATTCTAAGTACTTATCCAGAGAAATCCTTAAACAAGTGAAGAAATATATATGTATGAAAAGCTTCAAAATTTATTGTTCGAGTAGTAAATAACAATGAACACATGGAATAGCTATAAATAGGAGAATGAATATGTAAATAATTGATGCATTCAAATAATCCAACAATGAATAGCATTAGAAAGGAATGAGAGCCGCTACTCACACCAAATTGGCTATGTCTTAGAAATATGTTAAGTGGAAAAGCATCCCTCAGATAGTGTCACCACTTTTTATAACTTTCAAAGGCAAGACAAAAGCAAGATACTATCTTTTTAATCCAATATGGTGGTTTAATATGATGGTTCTCCAAGGAAAAGCAAGAGAATATGAGCAGGCAGGAGCTCAGAGACAGCTTCAAATCTGACAATGTGATTACTCTTAAGGAGTATAGGGAATTCACAAATGTGATGGCTTTATTGAGGTACCAGCTTGGCTAGGCTACAGTCGGTCCCCAGTTACTTAGTCAAAAACGAATCTAGGTGTTTCTCTGGAGGCATTTTGTAGATATAGTTAAATCAGGTGGGGGTAGCTCAGTTGGTTAAACGACTGCCTTCAACTCAGGTCATGATCCCGGAGACCTGGGATGGAGTCCCACATCAGGCTCCCTGTTCGGCGGGAAGCCTGCTTCTCCCTCTCTCACTCCCCCTGCTTGTGTTCCCTCTCTGGCTGTGTTTCTCTCTGTCAAATAAATAAAATCTTAAAAAAAAAAAAATCAGGTGACTTTAAGTAAGGGAAATTATTTTGGATTATCTCGGTGGACCCAAATGAAACTCTGGGAAAGGCTTAAAACCAGGGTTGAGGTATCCCGAGGAAGAATACCTGCTCCTGTAGAGTTCTATCTGCTCATTATTTTCCCTTCCTGACTGCCTCTCTTCTCCACTCCCTCTTTATATATGCCATATTATTTTCTTATTCTATGATTTACATATAAAGTCATAATCATTTTTGGAGCAGAGTCAAAGGTCAATCTTTACGTATGTTTCATTTTTATTTTATTAACTATTATTATTTAGATAACCAGATCATGTAAAAATGCATCATGGTTCAAAATGAAGAGCTTTGTATCATTTTGTAAGAATTATTGATGAAGAGTGAGAGGATTACATTCTCTGAATGAGTTAGGATCATCTCGTGATTCTGAAAGAATATTTAAAGTCATTATGTTTTAGATCAATAAAGCATTCTACAGTATGCCCTGCATATAAACTCTCATCCACAAAAAGGGGGTTTGATTTTAAAGCATTTATAATTCATGGGTGCCTGATCAGTCCATAAGACGATGACACAAATATCTCAACTGCAAACACCCATGTGCACAGAATAGAGTCTTAAAAGTGCATTTTATCTCACGTCATTACACTGCACTTATATTTGCTTGGAGATATGTGGAGACTCAGCACTTACCTTTCACCTGATTTCTACCACCTGCTATCAGGAATGGCAAGCTAATGCTAGAAAATATTAGTTTGAAATCACTCGAGGAGTCAGAATGGATCAAGCTACTGTAGTAGTTTCCAGAGAAGGAGGAGGAAGAAAATAATCCCGAGTTGTAAAAATTGCACAGATGAGAGCAGCTCTTTTGTAGGATGAGGGAAACTAGAAGGATTAATGATTTGAACTTTTGGCAACAATTGCCTTCTGCAGCAGGTGAGAAGAAAGGAGCATGAGTAGAAGGAAGATTAGGTAGAGGGAGTGTCTTATGTGGTGACACCAGCATCATCTCTGACTTTCACTGGATGTATGGCCCTGGACAAATTAATCTTCTCAGAACTGGCCTCCTGCTCTGCAAAATAGGATCTCCGTTACAGGCAGTAGAGGCTTGAGAGCTACATCAAGGGATTTGCATGGCAATCTAATGGCAAGTGGAGAAAGGAATGGAAAGTTCCCTTAAAGTTCCAAACAAGCACAGTTTTTACTTAGATTCACTTTATGTTGTTTAAGGGGAAAGGTTATATGACTCCTAATAGAATTGCAGCGGTGAATGAGATAATGCACATAGTACAGTGTTGTCATATCATTAACACTTTGTAAATTGTAGAAGTATTTATTAATATTAATTATTAACAAATCCATCAATGGACTTTCCTTCTTTCTTTATTTGTATATTGAGAACTGTTATTTTCATGATATCCGTAAGCTGTTCCTAACATAAAACAGATGACTTTATTTAAATTTAATTTGACTTAAATTTATATTATGTGAATACCTAAATAATGAGACAACTTAATATTTTTATTTGTAAAGATTTCACTAATATATTTATAAAAGTTTAGCTTTTAGTATTTTTCTGAGTGGAAAGCAAAAATCATACTGAGTTTCCTTTAAAGCAAAAAAAAATGCTGAACTAACTTAAAAATAAAATTAATAGTGCTTTTAAAAACAATTATAAATCACTTCCACAGTCTCCATTAGACACATTATATAAACACTAAATTAGTCAACATTGCATGCAAAAAAAAGTCTATATATTTATTCTAGGCAGGTGGCCATATTTTGCTGCTTTTCATCTTCAATATTCCCACATGACTATAAATGATCATTTTGTTAATTTAAAGTGTTGCTATTTCTAACATTTCTCATACATTCAATAAAACAATGAGACAAGCTGGGCCAGAAACACATTACCTCTGGTAATTCATTTCAATACCATACAAGCTCATCAGTGTTACAGCAACTGAGGTGGTTATTGAAGTTATCACTTAAAACACAACAAATAGGCAAAAATATTCCAAACTGAAAATGGACTCAACATATAGAGAGGTAATTACCATCATCATCATATTAATAATAATAATATAATAAATCATACTTCACATGGAAAGGAATATATGTTTTCCATGATTTATACAGACTGACTGAATTTAGGTAAAGCCATTAACTTGGAAGATTAAAAGCATCATGGGTAGTGAACTATGAAATGTGGTTCTCATGAAGGCAATGGCATTGAAAACTTTATCAGGGGGAAACTGGCTCCCTTTAGAAATGCACTATAAGATTTTTAAATGAACAAACCTTGTTAATTGTAAAGTAAGATTATCACTATGTTTTTCTAGAGATGTTGTAGGTTAGCACTAATTAAAACAAACAGGATAAAATTATTTATTTTTCTAGTCTCTCTATTCTTATGTACTAAGTTCAAACTCTAGAATTTTAAGTTCATTTTATAGGAATTGATCAAATGCATTCACTGTTCCCTAAAAATATCATTATACTTGCTTAAAACTTAATTTCTCACCTTATTAACTTCCATCCCTATTTTAGATTTCTAGTATATTCACTTTCCTCTCTAGTCTTCTTCCTCATTCAATTCATTACCTTGCTATATAGCAAATAAAGTTAATACAACTAAGACTTATATAGCATAATTCTTGGTACAGCATAACTTAACATACCACAAAGGCTAGTTTATTTAATGCTTACAATAACCCTATGGGGTCGTTTACTATTATCCCTATTTCATAAATAAAAAATTGAAATTAAACAGAGATACTATATAATTTGTCTAGCTGGTCTGTGGGTAAATGGCAGATCTAGGATTTTTATTTACTTCTTTTTTAAAAATATGAATTTAGTGTAGTTTAACTATCCAGTGTTCATTCATCAACAACTCATGTCCACTCTTGGTTTTTATACAATGCCATTTTACTTCCCTTTGCAAATGGATCATTTTGAAGAAAATCTAAGACATATTATTTATTATAAATATTTCTATATATATCTCTGAAATAAAAAGAATATTTCTTAAAATAACAAGAATGCCTTTGTCAAAGCTACAAGTTAGCAATACTCAAAATCCAGTCACTATTTAAATTTCCATGATTGTACTCTTCTATTAGACTATTTGAATCAGGATCTAAACAAGGTGCAAATATCCCATGTGATTATTTTAATTTATAATTTAAATTTTAAATTTCTTTTAATTTATAGATTTTCTTCCTTTCTTATTTCCTCTGGCTCTTTATATAAAAACAGAATTTATTGGGGCACCTGGGTGGCTCAGTTGGTTAAGCGACTGCATTCGGCTCAGGTCATGATCCCGGAGACCCAGGTTCGAGTCCTACATCGGGCTCCCTGCTTGGCAGGAAGCCTGCTTCTCCCTCTCACTCCCCCTGCTTGTGTTCCCTCTCTGGCTGTGTTTCTCTGTCAAATAAATAAAATCTTTAAAAAAAAACAAAAACAGAATTTCTTCTGTGGAATTTTATAAATTCTTAATTTTGCTGATTACATCCTTGTGATGTCATTTACTATGTCCCTCTGCCTCCTGCATTCCTTATAAACTGCTAGTTACATCTAGCTATTTGACATGATTGTGTGTGTGTGTGTGTGTGTGTGTGTGTATTTATATTGTTTGGTTTGGTTTAAAAACATATGTTCTAAATATTCACAGCCTGATTACCTCACCTCTGAGAAGCCTTCCATTAGACCACAGGCTATCACAGAACCTTAGTCCTCCATTGCCTATAATAGGATACTTAATTTATATGTAATTTTTGGTAACATTTATCATATCTGGAGAGTTTTAAATTATTTATTAGTGCATATTTTTAGTAATATTTTGATACAAAGTGATGTGTTTTCACATGTGCCTAGCCACTCTCTGATGTATAAGGAGAGAGTATAATAAATATTTGCTGGGGGGAAATGTATAAAGGATTGATAGAAATGGAGATGCTTAAAAATCACATAACATCTAGGCAAGGAGGGATTAGGACTATAGGTTGAGTGTTACCATTTTAAAATATCAGCTACAGAAAAACTCAGGACCCCAATTTTGAATCCCTAGCAAATATGCATTTTTGACATGTTAAAAGAAAGGAATAAAGTAAAAACTTTCTTTTATTGTAAATAATACAAAACAACTTTAGATAATTTAAGAAATAGGAAATACAAATACAGAGCCCCAAGGAGTAACATCAGAGTGGGGATAGCACTCTTGGAAATGGGAAGATATGGAGCTGAGAAACAGGAGCACCAAGAGTATTTATAGTGGAACAAACTCTTGTATTCTACATTCTTTGCCACACTGCTCAAGATTCAGTTTCCAGGACAGAATCATCAAATCATGAAAACTTTGTCTCTTTTCCAGTCTTGGACTAGAGGAGGGCAAGTTCCCTGATTTATACTCTCACTGGATTGCATCCCACAGAAAAGAGACAATTACTCTAAAGCAAAAGTGCTGCTCTTAAGAAGAAAAAATGTATTTTCAAATTCCTCTGCAAAATTCCAAGAACCACCAATATTTCCAAAATATTTCTGAAGTATCTACACTGAGAATATGGTCAAGAGCTACACAAATATGAAAATTGCCCTGATGGAGTTAATGAAAGGAGCAGATGTGGTAACTGTTCCCAAAAGTCAAGTAGAGAATGCTGTGAAAACATACAACAGGAGTAACTAAGTTGGGTATTCAGAGAAGGCATTCTTGGAGAATATAATATAATCCAAATCCTGAAAAGTGAATAAGGGATTAAGGATTGCCTAAAGAATGGTGTGGGGGGTTGGGTAAAGTACATATCAGGGTGAAGGAACAAAACGTGCCTGACTGCCTACCAGTCCTTGGTCAACACAATGAGGCTCCATAGCTCAACAGAACCAAGGTCAACCAAGAAAGAGATTAGCTGAAAGGTGCAGCCGAAGACCTAGAGAGGAGCCAGGCTAAGAAGAATCCTATGAGGATTGTGAATTTGATGTAAATGACACGGGGGAGTTATCAGAGGACTTTAAGTAGTTATGTGGTTTTTGCATTTTGCAACAGTCTCTCTGATGGCAATATGAAGAATGGGTTGGATGGAGCACAGGTAGAAATAGGAAGACAAATCCTACCCGTGGTCATGGGAATTGAGAGAAATGGATTGGTATGAAAAATACAAAAAAGTGGAAGGGACAGAATAGACTAAAATGATGGTGATAGGTGAGGGGGAAAAAAAAACAAACAAGAAATTTTCCCATTTCTGGCCTGCGGAGCTTGGTAGAAGGCAGGCCCATTCATTAAGACAGGGTGCACTGAAGTAACACCCGAGGTTCTATAGGAAGACAGAACATTCTGTCTTGATTTGTTAGCCTGAGGTACCTGTGAACCAAGTAGGGTTGCCAAGTAAGGATTTGAAATATAAATCAGAGCACAGGAGAGATGTTCATGTTATAAACATAGAGTTAGGGGATATTGATGTACAGAGGTAATTGAAGATATAGTGTACAGGTACGAGGGGTGGAAATGTACAAAAGGACAAGAAAATAAGAACTTTGAACGAGACCTGAAGAACAACCATTTAAATTTGATGACAGGTTTAAGAGGTGACAAGAGACTGAAAAAGGCAAACAGAAAAACTTTATGTGTGATTAATATTAAGGTATATGATGAATATTAAGGAGAGAAAATATTAAAGGTGGAGAAAGTGTCAGCAGTACTGAAGGCTGCTTGGAAATAAAATAATGATTAAACATTACCTGATCAGTGAGACACCTGGGTGGCTCAGTGGGTTGAGCATTTGACTTTGGCTGAGGTCATGATCTCAGGGTCCTGCTCAAGTGGGTCTTCTCCCTCACCCTCTTCCCCTCTCCACCACCTGTGCTGTGCTTGCATGCAAGAAAAGTAGATGATGACAAGGGAGAAAAATGGGTAATTGGGACTTCAGAAGGAATTATTGGTTGTTTGTCCTATGTACATTTGTCCCTTTCAATGGGCAAGATACTGAAATTGAGTTATTTTTTATATTACAATGAGTCATCTTGTTTATATCAGCAATCTTCAACTGTTGCAACCCAGAAGAACTACCCAAAACTGGGATTGCAGACACAATCTTTTGCACACAATTCTTTTGACAGCTATTATAAATAGTAATAGATTTGGCCCTTGTGATGATATGTAAGACTGAATCTGGACTCAGCAAGAAAGAATGCCATGATTGATTGGCCATGTCTGCCTTTGCTCAGAACTAGGGACAAATCCTGCCAAGTACTTGCTGACAGCAACCTAGAATCTTCACTTGGCAGCATAACCTCTTAAAAGACTGATTAGTCAAGTCAAAATAATTTTGATATAAATTCTCCTTATGTCTCAAACCCCACTTGTGTTCAATATAGTATTTTATATATTTATAATACATGACCTATTTTTTTATTATTTTTTTCTAATGGTATTGCCTCTTCATGTTTGATGGTATATTTGAGCAGAGCTGTCTGTATTTGTAATTATGTTTTTAAAAACTCTGTACATTTGAACAGTGGTTGAAATATTTACATGCGATAGTTTTGTTAACATTAACTTTTCAATATTAGCAATAAATGTATACTACTCAAATAAATATGCTACTTCTCTGAAAAACAGCTGATTGCAACACACAGCAATTTTGTTCCAATGTTGTCACTAAGAAAAATGCATCTCTGCAGTTCAGCTGAGATTCAGCCTGTGAACACAGACCTTGCCTAAACGGCAGATTTTATCCACCTCATTGTCAGTAGAGAAAAGGGGTCTAAATATGTGAGCTTTATTTCCTCACAGGTAAAGAATTATGGCAGCAGAAGAAAAGCGTTGGTAAGCAAAGCATCAATTTTAAGACAAAGCATTCAACCTGAGTATTAAATCTGAAAGGATCAGGGCAGAAAGGAAAGAAAAGATGTAGGAAGAGACCCCAGACTATCAATTATTTGGGTTGGAATTTTCCTTTGCCTTGAAATGGCAGATGTACCCCAGGGGTCATGTTCAATCACCCCGAGAACACTACAGCTGGACTTCACTGGCAAGATGACTAATAGATAATTAGAACACAATAGAGGCCATTTATTTTCTGACCATGTTTTGAATTTGCCAGTCAGTTGAATCTTTAGAGGAATAAATTCACTGTTTAGTTAGTCTTTCTGGCAGTTTTACCTTCTCAGTAACAGCTTTTTGTTACCTAAATATCTCCCACTCCAACATTAAAGTGTTAGATTATGAAGAACAGACTTTGAAGGAAAGTTAAATTTTTTAAAAGACATAGATTTTTTAAATGTATTAGACTAGAAATGACTTCTCTCAATTAATTAGTTCAAATATTACTAGGGCATTATCATAAATGAATACTAATCTTCATATAATTTCAGGTGGTACAGTTTTTAAGAACCATCTTTTCATGGTTTGGTTTTGTTTTTAATAAAAGGATGGATATTGAAAAAGATGAGGCTATAATTTAAATGACTATAGGTACAACAAAGCTCTAGGAAAAAGGACATCACATGGATGGAAACACCAAAAAAAAAAAAAAAACACACGCACACAAGGTTTTATTAAAATTTGAAGAAACCAATTATTTAAATGGGATAATATTATTGTATCAATATAGGTCTAAGTAAAACAGATTTTATTCATAATCTGCTATTGGTATTTTTGTAATTGGCTTCAAAGGCACATTCATAATGATAAAGCGGTACCTTGAGTCCTATGAGCTGAGTGACTTAATAGAAACCTATAAATAAATAGGATTCATAAAGGCTTCTGTCTGCACATATGGGGGTTATTGGATTTGAGATCAATGAACTTTCTTTGACCACATCTACAAGTCATTTGTAACCACTGGGAAACTTATTTTACTAAGGATGATCAATATTTCCTGGAAATGTAAGAGGCACCAATGTTGATCTAAAAAAAAACGGAAGTAACACTGAGAAAATAGAGTTCTTAAGAGAATTTCAGCAGCCAACTACCTAGAGCACCAAAAATGTGTAACTCAGAATTTTCTAATAAAGTATGTAAGAATTATCTGTTCTATAGTTGTCTAGTATAAAGTATTATCAGAAACATTTTATCTAAGAAGAAAGGTTGGAGTGTGTTCTAAGTAAGCACCTGCGTATAACAAACTACATTTCCTGATAGCAGGAGAAATGACTAAAACTATCAGTGTAAAGATTATATCACAGCAGATATAATTTGTTTCATTTTTCAAATAAAAGGAATTTTACTTTAAAAATAATTTAGAATTTCCTATTTATTTTAATTATATTTTATATTTTGTTTAACAATAAATACATTAATAATATTAATTATTTAATAAGTAATAATAAAATGTTTTATTTTTAACAATTTATGGAGATAACTCAATTTAACAGAGTTACCAGAAAAGTGGCTACTAATCCTTTTACTTTTGTTTTCTTGATTCATTTATCCAAGTTTCATAGTCTTTATGTGCTTTGTGTTTCAGAGGCAAATCATATAATATAACATTGCTCCTTCTCAACAAATTATAGAACCATTATTGTGTGTTATGGCATGGAATCACTAATCAATTACAATATAAATCAGTCCAGTGATTTTTATAAATAACAAGTCCTATTTACATTGTGTCCTCCTAAAATGTTTAGAAATGGAATGACTTTTCTATGCACTAAAACATTAGTTTGAAAATATTAGCAGAAATGTCTTTGAATTAAAAAAATAATGGATCAAACTAAGAAACAATAAAATGATAGCGATTAAGTCACAAGTGTCTTTTCAATTTTGAAATAACTGATGATTACTTATATCCATCAAAGGTACTTGACTATTCTTAAATACTCTGGCTCTGCTTACAATGGTCCATCAAAGAAACAGGTAACAGTATAACTTCTATTTGTTGTGAATTAAAAATTAATCAAACATCAAAGTCTCAAAATAATGGTATTCTTGAGTTTATCACTCAGGATTACTTTTTGTGAAAGAAACAATAATGTTAAAAGTAAAAAAAAAAAAAGCCTTCCAAAATACACATGCCCAAATAAATTTGAATCCATACCCTAACCCAGCTGCTAAAAACCCCATGCTTCCTTCTCTGTGTCATACTTGATATCTCCCTTGTTTTTGTCATTTTGAACACCACTGCCATAGTGCCAGCTACCCTCAATCCACACCAGCAAAGATGCTGCCCTCTGTTCAAAATTCCAGCTCAAGGGCTCAGGCTCATAATTTCCATTGGAATGTTAATATGGGAGAGAAAGTCAAGGAAACTCAAGAAGCAAAACAGTGTCCGATTTTATAAAAATAGAGATAACCAATTCTATCACTGACTATTTTTTTTTATTTTATAAAACCCTTTTTATGTAATTCTTAATTCAAGCATTACCCCATCTTATTTCTAAGGCATATCCATTCTAAAGCAAAAATTGACTTTAGAGAAGTATAAAGTTCACTTGTGACTCTAGAGAAGATGGAAATTTCTGGTTTCAAGACCTGCCACCTTTTAAGAAATTATTTCATCACATATCAATAACCATTTAGCTACAATTAGGTTACGCACTTGGACTTCCATGTGTACCTGAGAGAGGGCAATAACAAAAATAATTAATAATAATAATAATAATAAATAAAAGCTGCAGGTGAGGGAGAGTCAGTAACAAAAAAAGCAAAAAAAAAATGGAATGGAATATTTTTCCCTTTTGAGTTCCAGGTGAGCATATACCTTTATTCCTGGTTTCTTGAAGGTTTTTTTAGCCTTTTCTTAAAAAGAGATTTTGTTTATTTATTTGAGAGAAAGAGAGAGGGTGAGAAAGAGCATGAGGGGGGATTGGGGGTGGGGAGGAAAGGGAGAGGGAGAAGCAGGCTCCCAAGTGAGCAGCAAGCCCAAAAGTGGGACTCAATCCCAGGACCCTGAGATCATAACTTGAGCTGAAGACAGACACTCTACTGAGCCACACAGATGCCCCTTTTTTTAGCTTTGATAGTTAGGAGAAATAATGGTATGGGAAAGGAAATAATATCATTTTTGATTCAGGAAAGGAAGAAACCTAGTATGTACCTGGTTCTCTTTTCTTACACTATTTTTCACATACCATTTTTGATCACAACTTTTTGTGTCTCTTATCTTCCATGTATGAGTCTGTTATGGCTGCCAAAACAAAATACCACAGACTGGGTGACTTAAACCACAAAATTAACTTTCTCATAGTTCTGGAAGCTAGAAGTCCAAGAGTAAGGTACCATCAGTGTTAGTTTCTGGCAGAAGCTCTCCTCTTCGTTTGTAAACCTCCACCTTCTCACTGTCCTCACATGGTTTGTCCTCTGCACACATGGAGAAAGTGAGGGAAATCTGCCAGGTATCTCCTCTTTTTACAAGGACATCAGTCCTATTAGATTAAGGTCCCACCATATAATCTTATTTAACCTCTATGACCTCCTTATAGGACCTATCCCCAAATGTCATGTTGGAGGTTAGAATTTCAATGTATGAATTCAGGTGAAACATAATTCAGTTCATAACATTCCCTTATCTGGTTTTAAGAATTAGAATAAAATGTCTTTTTCTTTCTCTTTCTTTCATTTTCTTTCTTTCTCTCTCTCTTTCTTTCTTTCTTTCTTTCTTTCTTTCTTTCTTTCTTTCTTTCTTTCTTTCTTTCTTCTTTCTTTCTTTT
This sequence comes from Spilogale gracilis, assembly GCA_004023965.1. Classification (NCBI taxonomy): domain Eukaryota; kingdom Metazoa; phylum Chordata; class Mammalia; order Carnivora; family Mephitidae; genus Spilogale; species Spilogale gracilis. The sequence continues at coordinate 74,504 of PITA01005605.1, read as the reverse complement.
TTTCTTTTCTCTCTCTTTTTCCCCTCAATAGGGATAATTCCTAGGAAAGAGCCTGATACATTCTGAATATTTGTCAAATAAAAGAACTTGACAATAAACAAATAAACAAGGTTGACAGATGATCACAAATTACGTTTGTGTTTCCCCCACATGATTGAAATAAATATTGAGCAATTCTGGCCTTAGCGGGCCTCAAGCTGGGAATAAGCATCTGAGTCCAGAAATGGGCATTTCTTGAGGGAAGTCAAATAGACCTGAAATTGGATAAAAAGGGACATCCAGAGAGGATTAGAATTCCAAGCTAGATGCCGAACTGTAAGGAAAACAAAAATAAAATGCCACAATTTTAAAGGGAAAATACATATTCAAGGCCAGGGCATCAAAGTAGATCAAACTTTGATGGGATGCCATCACCCCTGTGTCAGAATGCAGAAGTTGGAGCACCTAGGCAAATGAAAGCCCAAGAATGGCTGAAGTCACAAATGAGAAAAAGGAAGTAGGGGAGAAAGACTTGCAAGCATCAGACTGAACATTGCCAGAAGCCTGGTATTATCCCATCCAGTTTCCTGCTTTCCCAGATAAACCGTTCTCCCCTAGAAGAACCTTTAAAAAATACATACTTTCTGTTGGTTAAACTGCAAATTGGTATAACCACTATGGAAAAATGGTATGAAGATTCCTCAAAAAAATTAAAAATAGAAATATCATACAATCCACTAATTGCACTACTGGGTATTTACTAAAAAAAAAAAACAACCCACTAATTAAAAAAGATATATGTATTCATATGCTTATTGCAGCACTATTTACAGTAGTCAAGATATGGAAGCAATGTAAGTGTCCATCTATAGATGAATGGATAAAAAACATGTGGCTATATACAATGAAATATTAGTCATTAAAAAAAGAATGAGATCTTGCCGCTTATAACAACATGGATGGACCTAGAGCATATTATGTTAACTGAAATAATGCAGACAGAGAAAGACAAATACCATATGATCTCACTAATATGTGGAATCTAAAAAAACAACAATGAAAACAGAAAAAGACTCATAAATACAGATAAATATTAGTGTTTGCCAGAGGGCGAGGGGATGGAGGAATGGCAAAATAGGTAAAGGAATTAGGAAGTACCAACCTCTTGTACTTAGTTATAAAATAAATAAATCATGGAGATGCAGCATAGGGAATACAGTCAATAATACTGTAATAATACCATATGGTGACAGTTAACTATACTTATTGTGGCAAGCATTTTGTAAAGTATAGAATCACTAAATCACCATAACTACTACTTAAAAAATACTTCAGGGGTGCCTGGGTGGCTCAGTTGGTTAGGCAACTGCCTTCGGCTCAGGTCATGATCCCGGAGACCCGGGATCGAGTCCCACATCGGGCTCCCTTCTCGGCGGGAAGCCTGCTTCTCCCTCTCTCGCTCCTCCTGCTTGTGTTCCCTCTCTGGCTGTGTTTCTCTCTGTCAAATAAATAAAATCTTTAAAAAAAAAATACTTCAAATGTACTTGGTTTCTAAAAATTATAAATATCATGCTGATAGGATTGCTAGGTTATGGAAAAAATAAAAAATTAAAAAAGAATATATTAGTAGGAAAAAATAAACAAGTTTCCACTTTAGATGCATATCAAACAACAACAAAAAATCACATCGCTTAACTAACATGCCTTACAAAGACACACATTAACTATGTAATTCTAGTATTAGAAAAAAATGAAATGGAGAAAAGAGAGTTTAATTAGATGATTAAATTCTAACCTCCATCAGAACTGTGTAGAGAGATCTTCATCTGGAGACATCTAAGGAAGATATAATGGGTTTTGTTGGATGCTCTCTCATACACTCCATTTTCCTTTTAATTTTGAAAAAATTAATTCTAAAAACAATCTATAAAGTATTTTAATTATTTCTGAAAAATGTATGTATATGAATAGAAAGTAATACTTATGTAAACCAATTGTTTGTCATTTTGAGGCTAAAGAATAAAGCTCATTTTTGCTCATTTGTTAAAGAACAGGAAACAAATACATGAATGAGTTCTATAAAATTCAATAAAATTGTATTTTTTTATTTTTTTTTAAGATTTTATTTATTTGACATAGAGAAACACAGCCAGAGAGGGTACACAAGCAGGGGGAGTGAGAGAGGGAGAAGCAGGCTTCCCGCCGAGCAGGGAGCCGGACGTGGGACTTGATCCGGGGTCTCTGGGATCATGACCTGAGCCGAAGGCAGTTGCTTAACCAACTGAGCCACCCAGGCGCCCCAATAAAATTGTATTTTATGTTTTATATAGAGATGTCTATGCAATTAATTATTCCATTTATTAAAAAAACATGTTAAGCAAATAAAAAAGGCAAAGATGGCACTGTAAAGTCATACCAGTTAACTCCACATTATCCCTCTCAGGAAAGTCATAAAAGTTAAACTTTAGAAGCAAAAGTAATAATATTTTATTACAATAAAGACAAATTAATATTTAGGTAAATTAAAGAGCTCTAAAATAACAATCTAGACATCAGAATATTCACTGAAAAACAGCTTATTTATTAATATACTATTTTATGGAATATATTTCTTAGGTTTGTGTGACATAAAAACAGAAGGAAAACCTTTAAATGATTTATCTTTAAATAGAGATAGAAAATCCACCCAAGTGAGTATAATTTCACATAGTAGAAAAATGGCAAGGAATATAAAGCTCTTCCATATCTGTGGTTCTCTTAAGAAGGGGGAAATTGCATAGAGTCACTTAAAATTAACAGAACTTTTCAGTCACTAAGTCGTTTTTTTTTTCAAAGTGGAAGCCAGAAATTAAAAGGAAGACTAGAAGCTAAAGGGAAACTAGAGCTATACACTAATAATAAGTGGAAGAAAGTACCCATCTCATTATGAGAGACAGGGATCTTTATATAGCTTTTGAGATGAGAACTTTTGACTATAAACCACTTTAAAACTTTTCATTTCAGCGGCGCCTGGTAGGCTCAGTCAGTTAAGCACCTGCCTTCAGCTCAGGTCATGATCCCAGAGTCCTGGGATCGAGCCCCACATCTCTTAGGCTCCCTGCTCATTGGGGAGTCTGCTTCTCCATCTAACCTCTGTCCCTCCACACACTTGTACTCTCTCACACATTCACTCTCTCTTTCAAATAAATAAAATATTTTTTTAAAACTTTTCATTTGAAAACATCTCCAAAATTTAAAAAAAAAAAAAATGTTTCAAGTAAGTTTTGAGGAGTCCTGGTGTAGGTCTAAATTTCTGCCTAGTGCCATATTCCCTCTGCCTGAAGAATTCTATTTAATATTTACTATACCTCAGGTTTGCTGGGGATGTTTCCTTTGTCCTTATTAAATATATATATATTCTATCAGACTTTCCAAGACAGGAGAGGAGTATAAATCTTAGTTTTGTCTGGTCCCAGGAATTTAGCTAGGTAGCTATCACATCATTATGAACACCTATAATCTCAACCAGAGATTTAAGAACAGAATAGCTACAATTCTACAAATAGAAGTAGTTAAACTGTAGAAGCAGGTAGGAGGCATGGAGAAGTAAATCCAAGGTGATATATGGGAAGATAAACCACAGAGGGTGAAGGGGGGAGGGAGCCTCCATCACCCAGCTACGGGAAAGTGATATAGCAACAGAGTGCAGAATAAGAACTTTTAGAAGTCTACTCCAGTGAGGGATGCTGCTCAAGTGGCTAAGCGGGGCAGAATCCTATGTGGGACAGTGTGGTCTCAGCATCCTCAGTGTCACAGAAAGAATGAGGGTGTTGAATGCAACAGCGTTCCCAGGCATTGGAGCAGGGAAGCTGGCTGCAATCAGCAAGCCCAGGAGTGGGCTTTCAGCTAAGGGTGCCATAAACCATGAACCCAGTGTAGTCAAACATCCACTCTCCAAGTAGGGGACCAGCAAGTGGCAGAGCTGCAGTGAGACACTTTTCCCTCCCCCAGGAAGAGTAGGATGGGTGTGTGCATCAGGAGTCTGCAGGATTTGGAGATTTGAACTGGCCTTGCATGCCTGAAATAGAAATGCACAGTTACTGGCTGAGTGAGAATGGAGGACAGAGGGAGATCGGGAAGATAAGCATGGTTAACTGATTTTCCCTGAGGGCTCACTGAGAAGTGGAACTCAAAGATTTCAGCTCCAGGGCTGGAGATTAGGAGCCTGTCATTTTCATTCTCATCTTCTAAAGTGGCTCAGAAAGCCTTCAGGGAACAGAAGCCACATACAGCAATCCAGAGCCTTACAGCCTGGACCCCTAGCAAGAACGATGCAGTTCTACCCAGGACAAAGACACGTAGAATCAGTGCAAGAGGTCCCTCCCCCAGAAGATCAACAAGAACACCTGGCTAAGACCAAGTTTACCCATCACACAGAACTGCAAAATTCAAGTCCTGGTTGAAAATAATATATAAAATTTATGGTTTTTCTTTCATTATTCTTTAGTCTTTTATTTTAATTTTTTCTCTTTCCATTTCAACCAATTTCTTATTTTATCAAGTCTTTTTTAAAATCTTCTTTAATTTTCATTTTTAGTTACATTCTACCCTTGCATTGCATTTAATTTTATTTTTGTATAATGTACATTTTTCTAGCTTTATAATTTTTGGGATATACTTTCTTCTAGCAAACACCAAAATAAACCCAGGATATACTATACTGCTTTGTTCTGTTCACCTGCCTAATTTTTTTTTTTTTTTCTGGTTTTGGGTCTCTTCTGATTGGTTTAGTGTATGTTTCTCTGGGGTTGTTGCTGCCATTTTAGTATTTTGTTGTCTCCTTCATCTATTCATCTCTGGGTGGAAGATGGAAAAGATAAAATCTGGAAAACCTCATCTCAAAAAAAGAGAACAAGAGACAGTATTGATTGCAAGGGACCTAATCAGTATGGATATAAGTAAGAGGTCAGAACTAGAGTTGAAAATAATGATTATAAAAATACTACCTGGGGGGCCCCTGGGGGGCACATGTGGTTAAGCGACTGCCTTTGGCTCAGGTCATGATCCTGGAGACCCAGGATCGAGTCCCACATCAGGCTCCCTGCTCGGCAGGAAACCTGCTTCTCCCTCTCTCACTCTCCCTGCTTGTGTTCCCTCTCTGGCTGTGTTTCTCTCTGTTAAATAAATAAAATCTTTAAAAAAAAAAAAAAAGATACTACCTGGGCTTAAAAAAAGCATAGAAGACACTAGAAAATTCCTTTCTGGAGAAATAAATAAAATAAATCTAATCAATTCAAAATCAAAAAAGCTATCAATGAGGTCTAATAAAAATATAGGCGTTAATTCCTAGGATAAATGAGGCAGAAGAATTAGTGATACAGAAGACAAAATGATGGAAAATGAAGAAGCTGAAAAAAGAGAGAGAAACAACTACTGAGACATGAGAGGAGAATTCAAGAAATAAGTGACACCAAAAAAACAACAGAATATTAGTATAATGCATAATGGGATCCTAGAAGAAGAGGAAAGACAAAGAGGAGCAGAAGGTATATTGGAAAAAATTGTAACTGATAACCTCCCTAATCTGGGGAAGGAAACAGGCATTCAAGTCCAGGAGGCACAGAGAACTCCCCTCAAAATTAATAAAAATAGGTCAACACCCCAACATATAATAGTGAAGCTTGCACATCTCAGAGACAAAGAAAAAATCCTGAAAGCAGGTTCAGACAAGAGGTCTGTAACCTACAAAAGTAGAAACATTAGATTGGCAGCAGACCTATCCCCAGAGACCTGGCAGGCCAGAAAGGACTGGCATAATATATTCAGGGTGCTAAATGAGAAAAATATGAAGCCAAAATATTTTATCCAGCTAGGATGCCATTCAAAATAGAAGGATAGATAAAATCTTCAAAGACAAAGAGAAACTAAAAGAATTTGTGATCACTAACTCAGTCCTGCAAGAAATATTAAAGGGGATCCTTTAAGCGAAGATAGAGTCCCAAAATTACATAGACCAGGAAGGAACAGAGACAATATACAGAAACAGTTACTTTACAGGTCACTAAATGGCACTAAATTCATATCTTTCAATATTTACTCTGAATGTAAATGGGCTAAATGTCCAAATCAAAAGACACAGTGTATCAGATTAGATAAAAAAGCAAGAATCATCAATATGTTGTCTGTAAGAGATGCATTTTAGACCCCCAGACTGAAAGTGGAGGGATGGTGGAAAACCATTTTTCATGCTAATGGACATCAAAAGGAAGCTAGGGTAAAAATCCTTATATCAGACAAATTCGATTTTTAACCAAAGACTGTAATAAAAGATTATTATGTATCATAATTAAAGGGTCTATCCAAAAAGAAGATCTAACAATTATAAATATTTATGCCCTTAACATGAGAGCAACAAATTACATAAACCAATTAATAACAAAATTAAAGAAACACATTGATAATAATACAATAATATTGGGGAACTTTAATAGCCCACTCACTGCAAGGGACAGATCATCTAAGCAGAAGATCAGCAAGGAAACAAGGGCTTTGAATGATACACTGGACCAGATGGACTTCATGCATATATACAGATCATTCCACCTAAAGCAATATAATATACAATCTTCTCAAGTGTTCACGGCACATTCTCCAGAGTATCACATACTGGGTCACAAATCAAGTCTCAACTGGTACCAAAAGATTGGGATCATTTCTTGTATATTTTCAGACCACAGTGCTTTGAAACGTGAAAGGAAACTTGGAAAGGACTCAAATACGTGGAGATTAAAGAGCATCCTACTAAAGAATGAATGGGTCAACCAGGAAAGTAAGGAATAATTTTTAAAATTCATGGAGGGGCGCCTGGGTGGCTCAGTTGGTTGAGCAACTGCCTTCGGCTCAGGTCATGATCCCGGAGACCCGGGATCGAGCCCCACATCGGGCTCCTTGCTCTGCGGGAAGCCTGCTTCTCCCTCTCTCACTCCCCTTGCTTGTGTTCCCTCTCTAGCTGTGTTTCTCTCTGTCAAATAAATAAATAAAATCTTTAAAAAAATTAAAAAATAAAATAAAATTCATGGAAACAAATGAAAATGAAAGCATAACTGTTCAAAATCTTTGGGATGCAGCAAAGGCAGTCTTAAGAGGACAGAATACAGCAGTATAAGCCTTTCTGAAGAAACAATAAAGGTCTCAAATACACAGCCTAACATTACACCCAAGGAGCTAGAGAAAGAATGGCAAATAAAATCTAAAGCCAGTAGAAGATAATTAATAAGTAGAGCAGAAATCAATGAAATTAAAACCAAAAGAAGAGTAGAGCAGATCAATGAACAGGAGTCCAGGACTGGATGACTTCCCAGAATAATTCTAATAAACATTTAAAGAAGAAATAGTACTTACTCTTCTGAAGCTATTTCAAAAAAATAGAAATGGAAGAAAAACTTCCAGACTCTTTCTATGAGGCCAGCATTACCTTGATCCCAAAACCAGACAAAGACTCTACCAAAAAGGAGAATTACAGACTCATGTCCCCAATGAACATGGATGCAAAAATTTTCACCAAGATATTAGCCAATAGGATTCAACAATACATTAAAGGATTATTCACCTCAACCAAGTGGGATTCATTCCTGGGCAAGCATGGTTCAACATCCCCAAATCAATCAATGTGATATATTACATTAATAAAACAAAGAACAAAAACCATATGATCCTCAGTAGATGCAGAAAAATCATTTGACAAAGTACAGCATATTCTCTCGATTAAAACTTTTCACAGTGTAAGGATAGAGGGAACATACCCTAATATCATAAAAGCCATATATGAAAAACCCACAGCAAATATTCTCAATGGGGAAAAACTGAAGCCTTTCCCTTAAGGTCAGGAACAGGACATGGATGTCCATTCTCACCACTGCAGTTCAAGATAGTATTGGAAGTCCTAGCCTCAGCAATCAGACAACAAAAAGAAAAAAAAGGCATCCAAAATGGCAAAGAAGAAGTCAAACTCTCATTATTTGCAGATGACATAATACTCTATGTGGAAAACCCAAAAGACTACAGCCCAAAACTCCTAGAGCTCATACAGAATTCAGCAATGTGGCAGGATATAAAATCGACGCACAGAAATCAGTTGCATTCCTCTATACTAACAATGAGACAGAATAAAACAGAATTAAGGAGTCAATACCATTTAAAATTATACCCAAAACCATAAGGTACCTAGGAATAAACCTAACCAATGAGACAAAGGATCTGTACTCAGAAAACTATAGAAAACTTATGAAAGAAATTGAAGAAAAACAAAGAAATGGAAAAATGTTCCATGCTTATGTATTGGAAGAATAAATATTGTTTAAAATGTCTATGTTACCTAGAGCAAGCTATACATTTAATACAATCCCTATCAAACTACCATCAACATTTTTCACAGAACTGGGAAAAACAGTCCTAAAATTTGTATGGAACCAGAAAAAGACCCCAAATAGCCAAAGAAATATTGAAAAAAGAACTAAGCTTGGAATCATCACAATTCTGGACTTGAAGCTCTATTACAAAGCTGTAATCATCAAGACAGTATGGTACTGGCACAAAAACGGACACATAAATCAATGGAACAGAATAGAGAACCTGGAAATGGGCCCTCAATGGTCAACTAATCTCTGACAGAGCAGGAAAGAACATCCAGTGGAGAAAAAAAAAGACAGTCTCTTCAACAAATGGTACTGGGAAAATTGGACAAATAATCCAATCAAGAAATAAGCAGAAGACATGAACAGACATTTCTCCAAAGAAGTGATACAAATGGCCAACAGATATATGAAAAAGTGTTCAACATCACTCGGTATCAGGGAAAAGCAAATCAAAACCACAGTGAGATACCACCAACACAAGTTAGAATGGCTAAAATTAACAAGGCAGCAAGGGCCAGATCCTGGTGAGGATGCAAAGAAATGGTAAATGAGGCACCTGCCTCCCAATGTTTATAGCAGTAATGTTCACAGTAGCCAAACTATGGAAAGAGCCCAGATGTCTATTGACAGATAAATGGATAAAGAAGTGGTGGTATATATAAAATGGAATACTACTTGGTCATCAAAAAAACTTGCATTTGCAGTAACATGGATGGAACTAGAGAGTATTATGATAACCAAAATAAGTCAATCAGAGAAAGACAATTATCATATGATCACATTCATATGTGGAATTTAAGAAATAAAGCAGAATAGGGGAAGGGAGGGAAAAATAAAGCAAGATGAAATCAGAGAGGGAGACAAACCATAAGAGACTCTTAATCATAGGAAAAAAAGTGTAGGTTGCTGGAGGAGAGGAGGGTGAGAGGATGGGACAACTCAGTGATTGCCATTAAGGAGGGCTTGTGATGTAATGAGCACTAGTTATTACATAAGACTGACAAATCGCTGAACTCTACCTCTGAAACTAATAACATACTATGTTAATTGAATTTAAATAAAAATATTTTTTTTAAAAATAAGTAAGTTTGGTGAAATCAGACCTTAGTGTCTTAGAAATTTATCTGGATAATCTAGGGACACCTTTTAAAAGCTAATTTATTCTCTTATGATTGTTTCTAAATTACTTATTCTTCCATACTTTAGTTTAAGGCTTAACTTTTTGGAGTCAATGACACATTTGCAAACCCTTTCTTCTCTAGAAAAATGAAAACATACATATGCAGAAGAAATTTTATTTCCAAGGGCACTTAGAGCCTTAAGTTCAGAAAGTCTAGCTTATACCCTTATTCAGCCACGTCACCCCATGTAGTGTTATTCGTTTGCTGGTTTGTTTTTGGCTTCCATTGGTAATTTACCAATAGAAAGAATAACCATGCATTTTGCTCACGAGGATGAAAAACCAGTAAGACTATTAAGGTTGTGCCTCATACAAAAGGACATGGCAGTGGGAGTGGAGACGGGGTGAGGGTTAACATCACCAACTGATGAACCCTGTACCTAGGCTGTCATTAGTCTGGAAGGTGAACATGTTTTTTTCCTCATTTGTCTGCCTAGAAGGGTGTGTTTTCCATTGAGTGTTTCTGGTTGTTGTCCTGCTTTTTACGAGTTCTAATTTCACCATTTTTGTACAGTAGGCACAAAGAAAACTTACATGCATAAAAATGAGTATATACACACATGTGTGTGCATGCACACACACACCCACATACACGCACACATACTGCCACTCCCACCATGGCCACCACACCAAATTAAGAAAATTCTGAAATTAAAAATCACAATCTTATTATTCTGGGACTAATTTTCATTCTGTCAAGCCCATTTCCACTCAGAAAGATGTTTCTTTGTTCATGTTTTCGACTTGCTATCAGTGATCAAGATACAAGGAAAAAATATTTAGCAAGGAAGTTTCTTCATAGAGACTATAGTCTAATAGTGGAAGGTCATTTTGATTAATAGAAACAATTACTTTGTATTCCATATAGCTCTGGACACAGACTTATATAAGAGAAAAGAGATGGGATCCCTTAGGAGAGAGAAGGATTTTTATGTAATTCTTGCCTGTGTGTGCAATGGCTTCATTTCCATCACCCACAGGAAACAGATAATTAGCATGTATCTCACTCTTGAACTTGATTGCTTCTCTTAGATTAATGCTTGTTGAAACACCATCCAATGACCCTGAAGCCAAACCTTGCCCATGTAGGAAGACACATCTGTTCCCTCTGATTCTCTGCCCTGCCTCAGTAACCATTTTCAGGTGGTTTCTATAAAACTGAAACTTTATGAGTCCAAACAACACCATTTTGCCACCTTAGTTAGGGTGTCTACTCAAGCAGAGAGTTCTGGCTAACTGAAATAATGCTGCTGGATTTATACAGGACCAAAACCTTCGTGTGAAGAGGAAATCTTTCTGTGGCTTCCACAGGTTTTCCTTCAGTCACAGAAGACTGGGAGCTGCTAGGCTTGGGCCTTTTATTATATAAGCAGCTATCTATCATTTCTCTAGAAAAGAATTCTGTCCTATGTCTTTATGTGTTTTGGCTAAATTGGTAGACTTTTTAATGCTCAAATTTAGTGCAAATTCAGTCTTGCTGCCACGTGTTCACTAAGCGTGTGATAAATATTTATTGCTGCTTCTGAGTTTAGGAACCAGAATTTGCCAGTACCTACTGTGATAGACAGCTGCAGAAGAATTGGGTGTAGTCATTGTCTAGCACATGCCCCCATGTGCTGCAAAAATCTGGAGAGGCTATCACAATGGCTAGTGCATGGCTCACTGCCCCTCCATCCCAGGTGTTACCGGTTAAACCTCCCTTGTCACGGTCCAGCCCTGACAGCATGAAGCAGTTTTAAAGTTGTTGCAGATGCTTTTGATTCAAATTCATGCTGAGCTTTCCCTGATCAGCATGTTCCTTTGGGCAATATCACAATTTCGTCTTGTTCAAGCTGTCTACATTCCTGTTTACTTAGGTTTGCAAATGGAACTTTAGCTCTCAAATTAGTACTGACAGTGCAACCTGCAAGCTCTAAATCCTCATTTGCCTCCATTCTGAGGGACGGCACTCTATTTTCAGAACAATATTGATTTATATCAAAATTGCTTTCATGGTATGAAAACACAACGACATGAAATGCATGGCATGAAAACCCTGAGTTCTCGATTTTAACTGCAGCGATTTGGGTGTTAAAATCAACACCATGGGGTTCTAACTCCTTGACCACCAGCATTGTTTCTTTCCTTTGTACTATTTTTCTCATGAAGCACAGATATGTGTGTAAATAAGAGAAAAAAGATATTCAGTATTGTAATTCAATAGTGTATACAAGTGATTCTTTTTCCTTAATACATAAATAATTTCTGGCTTACAAATTTTCTTTGGCTGGAGTTCTGGTTGCACTATCTGGAGACTCAGTGCCATGATAAGCTGAGGGTAGGTGACATGGCCTCTAGCAGGCAGGACTGGAGGCAGGACAGCCAGTGAAAAGAAAACCCGGAGGGAATGAACCATTTCTCATTCTGGATCAGTCCTACTGGATGGGAAATCTTGGGTAAAGTCACTCATAGTGTTGCCTTTTCTGAAAATGGTCAGTTTGTATGGGAGATGTGGTTCTCGTTCCTGGTTCACCTCCACCTTTCATAATCACCTCAAGAATTTTTAAAGAAATATGTACTATGGTCCATCCAGATGAACTTAAATCAGAATTTCTGGGCATGGATGTTGAATATTGGTACGATGAAATGTTCCTCAGGCTCCTGGAAACACCTGGATGAAGAAAATCTAAAGCTCTCTTTATACAAACAACCTCCCATTTTCAGCCCCACACCTCACATGGGATAGCACTAAATGGTATCACTAATTCTTGAGAACATCTGGAATTCTGCTATATGGATAAGCTCGCCTCTCATTGCCATCCTCCTGGCAGCCACCTATTCACCTTCCTCAGCAAACTTCCATCCACTTTCTTGGATTTAAAAAAAAAAAAAAGTTTCTATCTCTTGTCTGTTCTTATCTCCTCATTTTGAAGGATTTCTATCTCTTTCCTTCCACTTACTAGCATAATGGTGTATTGAGAAAGAGTAGAGATCTGTGTAGTTAATCCATTGTATATAATGAGACATGTTTCCTTCTTGAGCCTCCACTAGAGAGCTCAATTGCCACACATCTGAAAAAATTATACGATGTACCTTCAACCTTCCTTTTCCTCACAGAAGCAAACTTACCTGTTGCATATCTATAGTCATTTCTGGTGTTGTGAGGGGAAGAGATATGCCACATTATCCCAGAAGCATTCTTTTCTTCTTGTACCTTCTTTCCATCTCTCTAAATCTGCCGATGCCCTCTCTTTCCCAGGCTGTCCTTCACCAATCTTACTTTTATTTTCCGTAGTGAGAGGTCTTTCAAACTTCTTACCTACAAACTGTGTTACAACCAGTTTAATGGAGAAATAATAACAATTTGAAAAGATTTAGGAAAGAAATTAGAATATTTTTTAAAAGGAGAAATTCTTTTTGAACAGTACTAGAAACCATTCTTCTTTATCTTAAAAGAACTGTAGAGATGAAAATCAAAAAGAGCCTAGAGTCCTTGTTGACTTTTTAAAATAAAAGCAATGGAATACATGATCGAAAAAAATTCAGAGGACTAAAAGGGAGAACATGAAATTGGAAAGCTTTTTTATCACTTCCCACAAGCATCCACTCCAGGATTAACTACTCTTACCTAAGTGTTAATATTTTATTCCTCATACATCCATATATACAGGACTATATATCTATATTACTAGTAAGACTATTTTGCGTTACATAAAGGAATTATACAACTAATACTGCTGTTCAGCTTCTTTTGTCATTTAACATAATGTGGAAATCTAGAAATAATTCAAAGTTGCATGTTCAATTTGCTGCCTGTGGAAGTGTCTACAGGAACTAAACAGTGAATTTTTGTTCATCATGAAGAGTGCACAATATCCTTGGGGCGCCTGGGTGGCTCAGTTGGTTAAGCGACTGCCTTCGGCTCAGGTCATGATCCTGGAGACCCGGGATCGAGTCCCACATCAGGCTCCCTGCTCGGCGGGAAGCCTGCTTCTCCCTCTCTCACTCCCCCTGCTTGTGTTCCCTATCTGGCTGTGTTTCTCTCTATCAAATAAATAAAATCTTTTAAAAAAATGAATGCACAATACCCAACCAATATTATTTTATCTTTGAAAATCTGAAAGCCATTCTAAAAAGAAAACTTTTATGTAAATTATAAATTTCTCCTGTATCAAGTTATTTCCCAGCACTGGTTTAATTATAATTTTAATTACCTTCTTCTTACTTTTTTTTTTTTTCATTGTTAGCAGTACTGGAAAATTCAGATGGATTACAATGCCACCTCTAGAGATACACCTAAATTCAGCTCAAAAGAAAATCACCTTGATCTGTAAACACTTTAATAAACTCACTTAAGCTAATGACTTCAGTTGTTTTCATCACCACGTATGTCCCTAAAAGCACTCTAATTTCATATGTTTCACAATTGTAGCAAAAATAATTATTTTTTAACCTCAATATTTTGAATCTATGCAAGTACCAAAAATAAAAACAACCTAGATACAATATAGGCTTAGTCATATTTTTAAAAATTTGAAACTGTGGTTTGTATCTAGAAGGTCATCATAATTTGATGATGATGATGATGATGATGATGATGATGATGATGTTGTGTGTGTGTGTGTGTGTACGGTTAACCTTTGAATAATACAAGTTTGAACTGCATGGGTCCACTTATACATGCATATGTTTTTAAAAAAGATTTTATTTATTTTGACAGAGAGAAACACAGCCAGAGAGGGAACACAAGCAGCAGGAGTGAGAGAGGGAGAAGCAGGCTTCCCACCGAGCAGGCAGCCTGATGCGGGGCTCGATCCTGGGACTACGGGATCATACCTGACCTGAAGGCAGAGAGTTAACCACTGAGCCACCCAGGTACCCCATGCATATTTTTTTATTATTAATCCAGTACAGTACTGTAAATGTATTTTCTCTTCCTTATGATTTTCTTAGTGACATTTTCTTTTCTAAAGCTTACTTAATTGTAAGAATACAGTATATAATATATATCTATAATAGAAAATCTATCTATGTTTCCAGTAAAGCTTCCTGTCAATAGTGGATTGTTAGTAGTTTTTAAGGAGTCAAAAGTAATATGCAAATTTTCAACTGTGCAGGGGGTCTGTGTCCACAACCCCTGCATTATTCAAGGGTCAACTATATATTTATATGCACATGCATATATGTATATATAATGCATTCATTTATATGCTATATAACATTCCTACACACACACACACACACACACACACACACACACACACATACACACACTTTTCTGGTTTTTAGAAAAATGAAAATGGAAAATCATTGGCAAGCTGAGTTATCTTTTTTTATTTCTTTCTTTCATGGAACACTGGGTGTGGGGAATGGGCAATGAATCTTGGAACACTGAAAAAAATAAAAAATAAAAAATAAAAAATAAAAAAACTTAGTATAAAGTTATAGTTATCAAGACAATGTGATAAAGACTGGCATGTAGTTTAATGGAATAAACTATATATATATATGTGATAATTTTCATATATATATATGAAATAGAAAAAAAAAAAAAGAAAACTCCATGACCTTGTGGAGCCTAGCATGTGGCTTCAACTCATGACCCTGAGATCAAGACCTGAGGTGAGGTCAAGAGTTGGATCCTTAACTGACTGAGCTACCCAGGCACCCCCTGAGATCTTTTTAAAGTATTCCCTTTTTGGATACTAATCATACATTCTTCTAGTTTTTCCAAAATTGACACATTCGAGAAGTTCTAAAAATTAAATATGATTGTTAAATTGATGCTTTTAAGAGATCTGTGTAAACCCAGAAGAGTGGATGCCAAGCAAAATTCTGATTATGGTGGGTGTGGATACCCACTTCTGTCCAGTTCTTGAATGCTTTCTAACATAAAGTGATTTCACATAGAAGAATTTGTTAAGCCTGGTTGGCTGGTATATTCAGTCAGGTACACAATGACATAGTTTGGATTTTAATAATATAGTCCCAGGTCAACCCCCCTTAACTTAGAGTTGTGAAGAAAAGACATGGGGAATGCAGAAGAGACTCTCTCTTCAAGAGTTGGCCCTAGATTTTCATCATCAAGAAACAAAGAAGTTATGAAGAGCAATCACGTTATGAAAGCTAAGCATATCAGAGGTTAGCTATATAAAACTGTGCAAGAATTTAATTCCACCAAATCATTCTTCAACACAATACTATGTTCAGAACAGGGCTAACTCTGTGCAACAAACTAAAGAAAGGGGCGCTGTCTTATACTTTACAGTGTGAACTAGTTGCAGAAATTAGATTTAAAACACAGATCGATTTTGAGAACAAAAACTATTTAATTTTGAACATTAGAATTGCAAACTGTTGATTTCTGCCAATAGCCCAGCACCAGGCTGGTGATAAAACACCCACCCTCAGGGAACTGATTGTCTTACTCTCCTTTATCCCCTTTGTTTTCCTCCAGGACTTGGCCATCTAAGGTCTTACGGTTTTCTTCCTAGATTCCCCCCATCAACCCCCAATTGTTTCCCTAATCACACTCTCAGGTCATGGGGGAGGTCATCAGAGAGATCATCACTCAGCTTTTTTGGTGCAGAAGTGGCCTCCAATAAATAGGGATTTCCCTCATTCTCTGTCCTTTCTAAACTCCGTATTCATGCATTTGTGTATAAATGATGAACACAATACAAAGTACTGCTGAGAGTGGATCTCCACTTTTGGACCACTGTTGGACAGTTATATGATCTAGGTAGGGATTATAAGATGTGGACCCATTTTTGTAAGAACTAAGTTCATAATAGAAAAATGTGATAATTTTTAAGTTACCAAAGAAAGATAGTGTAGAAATTCAGCAGTCGTGGTTATAAGAAGTTGATAGTTATAATGGAGTTTCTAAGTATATTGGAATACAATATATTGACAAAGTAAGAATGAAAGTTTAGGAAAAAAATCCCTTCCTCATCACTAAATACGTAGGAGTGATATGCCTTGATTTCCACTTGCACTGTGGCTACATTGTTTCTGGTTGGTGCTGTGCTTGCAATGAAATCAGCTGTGATTAATTAACTCCATTAGGAAACTCAAGTATGAAATATTTCAAATCAACTCAAAGTGCACATTTGAACATTATAAATGGTTCTAAACTTTAAAGCCAATCCATCATCTTCTTCAGAACTATGTTTTCCCCAGTATTAATGTTGCCTCCAATTATGCACATTTTTGCACATGACTATTAACTACAGAGTTCAGAAGGAAGAGTCTCAGGCTCAAATTTACAGTTTTAAGATGATTTAGCCATGATTTTTTTTTACAGCAAAGTTATGAGCATAACACCTACAACTTTCTCTTTGTGGCTTTGGTGCCTCCATTCTTTCTAGTTTCCTATTTCTAAGATCTGCCTTTCAGATTTTCAAGAAGCCCTGCTTCAAGAAACTTAGATGATTGACAGCCCTAGTCAGTGCACCTTTGGATTCATGACTAGTATCTGCATCAAGTCCACACTGCCTTGGATTGTTTCCAGTTCATGATTGAGCATGGCAGGGGTACTACCTTCCTTAACAGTACTCATCCAAAGGATGACCTTACTCAGGGACTTCCCTTTGGTCTGGTTAAACTTACTTGCGGAATGCATTGCAATATGAAACTCTTCTTGCCCAATCCTTCCTTCTCTCAATCTGCTTTAAAGGCGTCAGAGCCTCATCTTTGTATGAAATATCCCCCCTCCTACTTCTCACTGTTCTTTTTATCTTTTATAGGTGTTTTCCCCAGTAAATCTTTTATACATCTAATTCAGTTTGCTTCTTGGAAAACTCAAACTAATATATTCTTTATAAGATTTTTTTGACAAGTCCCCTTAAATGTTAATGTTTCCCATGATTCCATCCTCCATTCTTTTTATTTTATACCATAACTCATTTTAGTTGCTTCCATATATAAAATATAGTTTCCATGTATTAGTATATCTGCAATCTTTGTCTCTAGCCCAAATCACTTCATGGGCAACCACTGTTAGACATCTTCACTAACTAGCTTACTATTAGACATCTTCACTCGAAAGACCTACAGGAACTACAAAATCAACATATTATAAACTGAGTGTACCATTTCTCTGAACACATCAAACCCACCTTTTCTTATTATTTGGCTCAATAAATTCCAATATCATCTACTGAGAAACATTCAGTTACTCAAGTCAGAAAGCTGGCAATTTTCTCTGATTTCTTTATCCTCCATCCCCTCATCTAATCATCATGGTCTGTCAGTCCCCTCTTTTTAATATCTCATGCACCTATTTTTTATGCCTCGCAAACTTAGCTATTGAATTAACTGCATTAGGAAACTCAAGTATGGACTACTTCAAATCAACTTAAAGTGCACATTTGAGGTGGGGAATCTGGATGCAGTAGAGTGCTGGGAGAGGTGTAGTAATGGTAAGTGGAAGTGTGTACCTTGAAAGGTCCCCTTTCCCTGCTTCTGCTTGGCTCCAATAACTAGTTGGAATCAGGGATGAAGCCACCATGCTTCTCTCTCCTTTCATATAAGAAATTGAAAGAATCTTATGAAAGAAAACTGAATAACCCACAAGAAAAGACATATAGACAGTGATTTTGGAGGGTTCCCTAATAATAAACTGAGTGTCTGATAGATCAGCTCTTCTTGCAGCAATACTCATCAATGGACAAGTTCTTCCATGAACACAAAGCTTTCATGCCATTTTTTAATGGTTTGTTTTTGAAAGCATGGGCAACGAAAGAATTACCAACTTGCAAGCATAGGAATAGAATAAAAGCACTTTACCATAAAAATTTCTCAAAATGTTTAACTTGCATTCATCTTCTGTCAGACAAGAGAAAGGAGACAGGAGTTAATCAAGATGAAAAACAATAAATATGAGAGAAAGAAGAACCACAGGAGAGAACAAAGAAAAACCAAGACTGAGCTCTGCCTAAGGCTCAGATAACAATAATCCTAGGAGAAGCACAGAAGGCTCCTGGAGGAAAACCTCAGTGGGAAGGTGGGAACGGAGGTGGATATACATGGCTAAGAGCGAAATAGCATTTAGAGTCATTTTCTTAGATGCTTAGTAATTCTTTTAGATGGCTTGGGAAGAATTACTGATGGAACACAGGAAATTAAGCAGATGAAATGGCAATAATTATCTCCAGGAAATTAAAAAAAAAAAAAAAAGGAAGGAAATATAATCAAAAAACACAGCCTAGAACAATGTGAATATAATCAAAATAAGATGAAAGCTAAATATTGATTTAACCAAAAGTTGTCATATTAAAATTAAAAGATTCATGAAAGTAGGGGTGCCTGGGTCGTTAAGCGACTGCCTTTGACTTAAGTCATGATCTCAGAGTCCCGGGATCAAACCCCACATCGGGCTCCCTGCTTGGCGGGAAGCCTGCTTCTCCCTCTCTCACTCCCCCTGCATGTGTTCCCTTTCTAGCTGTGTTTCTCTCTGTCAAATAAATAAATAAAATCTTTAAAAAAAAAAAAGATTCATGAAAGTATATTAACCTTATTAAAAATATTTATACAGGTATCTTAAGGGAAAGGAAAGATGGCTCTTCAGTGAGATAGATGTTCTTAAACGTTAGTGGACATCAGAATCATCTTGAGGGTTTGTTAAAACAGAAATTACCAGTTCTGATCCTCAGTAGGCCTGGGATGGGACCTAAGAATGTGCATTTCTAATAGATTCCCAGGTGAGCTGCTTCTGTGATCTGGGATCCACACTTTGACAACCACTGCTGTAGGATATTTCACTTCCTATGCTATATTGACTGTACCCTCTCTTATAGCAGGGCTGATTTTTAATAGATATTCAATAGAGATGCTTAAGATATGCAAAGCATTGTAAAAATGTAGTAATCACAACATTACTCATCCTCCCCTTCCCCACCATTGTACACTTATTTTAGTCCTTTTCTGTCTCCTAAGGGAAACAAATAAACAAACAATTCTTACCTAAAGTAAGCAGTGGCCTTGCGAAAGATCACAAAAAAGCCGTGGTCTTTATACCTGTATGTAATTTGATACATGTAGGAAGGGAAGTAATTCCAATTTTTGCAATGATATTTGTCCCTTGTATACTCCTTTGGGCATACAACACAGTTTTGATGCTTATATATGTCGATTCCTCAGACTAATGATATATTCACTTAGAAAATCACAAATGAATACATGGAGAAATCGGTTTTCCTGAATCATATGACAGATGCAAAAACTGAAGAAGAAAGAAATCTGAGCTGGAACAGGAAAAAGGAACACCTTTTTTTTTTTTTTTTTTTCCTCAGAGAATTGAGTTTTAACTATTATCTAGGGGTAAGCAGTCAGAAATAAGTATTGAGCCAACAAAGAAGAGCTTTGAGTGAATTCATCTCTGTTTGATTCCTGAACCCACAGGAACAGTCTTGTAACACTCAGCCAGATGCAAATAGAATTAACCTACATTAATCTCTGTTCTCCAGAGGAAAAAAATATCATTCTTAAGTATCCTAAACAAAAATCACTGAAAAAATAAATTTAGGTAATCCTACCAAAGTATGCTAATTCTTAATTGCAATACTCATTACTCTTAAATCATCTCCTACTTATGTGCTCTTATTCAATAATGCATTTTGTTACTACCAGTTTTTTGTATGTAAAACTGTAATGTAACCTTTTGGGGAGGAGGCGGGGGGATCATAAACCTTCACATTTTTCTAGTGTTCTAACTACTTTTTCAAAGCACTTTCACATCTGTTACACTTATAATTTTACATTTAGAGCTGAGAAGAAATGCTTTGTTTTGGTTTCTTGAGGGAATCACCGACTTACTTTTATTTCCTAAAGTCGTCCAAGTTTATTGAAGGATAGGGCTCCAGTCCCTCTTCCCATCTAATTACTTAAGTATAGGCTTTAACGCTAATCTTCTATAGCACTTAGTTCTCCCTGGAGGCAACTACAGAAGCTAGGAAAAAAGCCAGTCTGTAATAGTGGACAAATTGGCAACCTTCCTCTCCCGCCTGTGTGAGTATTAAAGGGAGTAGAGGTTAAATGTGAATCCTTTGTGATTTCACATGGAGATGATTCAACGACTACAGCAGTGTGTAGACACTTGTCATTACCTCTCAAACAAAGCAGTCCTTTTCTTACAGATACACTCCTATGGGATGCTTCCTGAAAAGCATAAATGTAAATCATTCCAAACCAGTGGCAAATGGTAGAATGCATTATTCTATTCATAACTTAGTTTTAAAATTTCTTGGCTTCTCAAACATGAAAGAGAAAGATGTGAGCTGCAGAGTGGAACAGGACTCAAATTTGTTTATTTTCTTTTAGTAGATGTAGTATGCATGCAGTAGTTCTTAACTTTTATTATCATAGTTATTTTAGTTTTTGATCAATGGCTTTTAAAAACTCTAATTAACTATACAGACCACTTCCTCACAGAAATCACATTCAAATATATAAACATTTTGCATATTATCTCAAGTCATTCATAAACTCCTCAAAGCTCCATTCTAAGCTTTAGTTTCAATGATCCCTGACAGTGGCGCACGTACTATCCTTGGAGTTAGAATAGGTTCAAGTCTTACCCATGCCATTTACTACCTCTTTAGTCTTGTGTTCTGTGAACTTTCAAGTTTTCCGATTCTCTACTTGTAAAGTTGAAGCCTTATAAGGCATGTCCCTTTTCACAGAAGAATAAAGGTAGAAATATGCCTAGTACTTAAATTGTCAGAATAGTCACTACACCTGAAACAGCACCCTGATATTCTTATGGGAAGCTATCCTTCACACTTTTTGAAATGATCTTGGTAATATAAATGTTCCAATATCTTCTGGCTAAGTGGTAGGCACATGACAAAATGTCACACCAATCAGAAAGTCCCTTAAACTTTGAATGTAATGACGTAAATTTTGAAGTTGTTTGTATCTGATTCATCCTAACAGCAATGCGAAGATTATCTCCCTGAATTCCTTTATTCAAAAAACTGCAGATAAAAACTGGAAATCAGTTGGGAATAATTTTTTTCTTCAATAACTCTTTATAGGTATGAATACATAGACAAGCAAGCATTCATTGATTTGACAGACCTAACTGTCCCTACTAGAAAGTCTATTCCACAGCATGGTGCCTGTCTTTTCATGTGGGGCTCAGTACCCAGACAAGTAACTGCCATGCAGCTTGTAATCAACAAGTATTTGTAGAATGAAAGGAAGATCAGAATGAGGTGAGATCAGGGAGATAGGCAGGAGCCAGACTTCATAGTTTCAGACCATAGTAAAAAGAATGGGTATAATTCTCTCTAATAACTAGACAGCTTTAATCAAAGAGAATTTGATCATTACTTAAAAATACACTCAATAGGTGTTTCTCCTTCTTTCCAGGTCCCACACTTAACTTTATAGAAGGCATACAACATTTAGATTATTGAAACGCTAATCTAAAAATTACAGCATGGAGAATTATGAAGCTAGAGACACAGCAATGAGTAATTTTTAAGAGTTTTCAAATCCCATCCATTTATTTCTATCAGATATTTTATGATTTATGATAATATTATTAATAAAGAGAATTTTATTAAATCGCCACAGGCAAGCCAGGACATATCATCTCACCAAGTGTCAATTCCATAAAGATGCTTTACCTTTTCTAACACATTAGTTATAGTTTATTATTAACACTTTCTGGACTTATCTGACTCCATGGACTCCTTTCTTGATGAAAGAAAAATGCCATTTTCTTTTTTTTTTTTTAAGACTTTCTTTATTTGACAGAGAGAAACACAGCCAGAGAGGGAACACAAGCAGCGGGGAGTGAGAGAGGGAGAAGCAGACTTCCCGCCTAATAGGGAACCCGATGTGGGGTTCGATCCTGGGACTCTGGGATCGTGACTTGAGCTGAAGGCAGAGGCTTAATGACTGAGCCACCCAGAAGCCCCAACATGCCATTTTCTATAGTGAATTGAGTTGTGTACATGTCTGCTGCTAAATTTCTGTGCTTGCAGCATTGAAGCAGCAATGTCCGGGAGGTCATGGGGATTGTCCTTTCCACCTGGTAAGTACAAGGATGGGAGGGCAATATTATAAGGTTTTTGATTCCACTCTTCAAATAACCTGTCAATTAATACAATGCCAATAAAATCTGTTTTCATTTCTAAGACTTCACAAAATAATTCTAATGTTCATTTTAAAGACTACATACATTGTCTCACAGAGTTTTTAAAACAAAAACAAGAACAATGGGGTACTCACTCTTGATAAATTAAAATAAAGCTACAGCATTTCATAGCATTTATTTTGAAATCATTATAGATCCAGGAATTTGAAAAGTGAGTAGAGAGGTTACATAAGCTCTTTTCCCTGTTTACTCTAATGGTCACATGATACTTAATTATAATCACTATCAAAACAAAGAAATTAACATTGCTACGCTATATCCACTTGGTTTCATGTCATTTTGCCACATGGTTTTATTTATATTAATACTACTGCAGCCAAGAAATAGAGCTACTGTATCTTCAGAAAGGACTGCCTTTTGTTACCCACATTAGAATTACACTTTTCTCCACCCCAGTCAGCCTCCTGAGTCTGGTCAACTCTGAGACCCTGATCTGAAGAATCTAAAGCCCTGGTGAATGTTTAGGACTCCAACTAGCCAAACCAGACTTCCTGCAGGCACCCTTAGTATCAAACTTTAAAACTAGCTTTAAAATTGTGCATAGAATTTTGCATACCTGAAAAATAATTTGTAAGTAAAGATGTCGAATCATAAATAAAATCAACTCAGGAATATATGGTTTTCTAGATCCTATGAATTTACTTTAAAGCAAGTAATCAGCCTTATGGTTTGGTTTTTTGTTGTTGTTTTTTTTTTTTTTTTTTGAAGATTTTTTTTATTTTAATTAAAAATACAATTCCTGAGCTTATTTTTCTTGTAAGTTCTCTTTTTTGAGCCTAGCACAGTAGGAGATACTAATATCTTATAATAAGTAGGTCAAATTTGATTATCTTTGAGTACTACTATGATAAATATATATATGTATAAATATATAAAATATATATAATAATTATTTCCAGTTACTCAATGCCATAGCGTTTTTGCACTGTATTGAAATTTTATCTATTTTCTTACTTATAGATTATATTCAGCTAAAAATATACTAAAGTTGTATGATTCTTTTTACAACCTAAAAAGTATTTAAAATATTATGTTACAGACTTCTGGTCTCGAAAAAATAGTATAGATTTAGTTTTTTCTCTCCCCACTAAGTACAATTATAAAGCCTGGAAGTAAGTACACACACATACACACACACACACACACACACACACACACACAACAAAAGGAGACTCCTGAAAGCACTAACATAGCAGTAAGTCCCTTAAATGTAAACTGTGTAAATACACCAATTGAAAGGCAGAATTGTTTTTTAAAAACATAAACTAATTACAGTCAATTCTCATTATTCATAGCAATTATGTTCTATAAAGTCACAGTAAATACTAAACCATTGCTTCTAGGGGAAACACAGAATTAGGTTCCTGTGAACCCAGAGTAACAAATTTTTATTATTAACTGATTTAATGTAGCTTTGTTTTATCTGTATTTCTACTTGACACCCTATTTAATATATATTGTTGATTCACTAACATTGAATTCGTGGCCATCAGCATTACAACTCATGTCTGAGTGAAGCTTATCTAATACATAATTTTTTAAATATTTATTTATTTATTTTAGAGAGAATGGACAAGTGGAGAGAGAGGCAGAGGGAGACAGAGAATCCTGAAGCAGACCCCTAATGAGCATGGAGTCTGACGCAGGCTCCATCCAGGGCCCTGAGCCAAAATGAAAGGTTGGATGCTTAATGGACTGATCCATCCAGGTGGATTACATACCTTTTTTTTTTTTAATTTTTATTTTTATTTATTTGACAGAGAGAAACACAGCGAGAGAGGGAACACAAGCAGAGGGAGTGAGAGAGGGAGAAGCAGGCTTCCCGCGGAGCAGGGAGCCCGACGTGGGACTTGATCCCGGATCTCCGGGATCATGTCCTGAGCCGAAGGCAGTCGCTCAACCAACTGCACCACCCAGGCGCCCCAGGATTACATACCCTTAATATGTAATTTATTTGTAAGGCATGTCATAGCCTTCTTATACTGAGGAACACTAGTATTTCAGCACTGTGATTGGCCATCGTAAAGAATGAAATGACCAACAGGAAGCATAAAATTGCAATAAATAAAATAAAATAAAATAAAATAAAATAAAATAAAATAAGCACTAAATAAAGCATGGAAAAGGTACTTGTTTAGAGTAAGAGAGTCAAACTAGAAGATAGAGCATCACCTTATTCTACTCCAGCCTGGAATGTATATGTTGATTGACAAGTTTTTGCTTTTGGGGTTTTTAAAAGATTGTATTTATTTATTTGACAGAGAGAGATATCACAAGTAAGCAGAGAGGCAGGCAGAGAGAGAGGAGGAAGCAGGCTCCCTGTTGAGCAGAGAGCCTGACATGGGCCTTGATCTCAGGATCCGGAGATCATGACCTGAGCCGAAGGCAGAGGCTTAACCCACTGAGCCACCCAGGTGCCCTAGTTTTTGGGTTTGTTTTAATTTTTGGTTACTATATGATGAAGTATAGTTGACATACAATGTTATACATACAGATGTACAACAATTCTGTAAGTGTAGTCATCATATGTTATTAAAATATTGCTTACTGTATCCCCTATGCCATACTTTCCATTTTTGTGATTTATTTATTTCATGACTGGAAGCAGGTACAACTTAATCCCCTTCACTTATTTCAATGGTGAATAACAAGCTTTTTGCACTATGCACCTGTCCACAAATAGCTGTGAAAACATTACAGATATTGATTTTGGGGTTAGAAATAAAATTTAACAAGTAGGTGAATTTAGAAACATAGAATTGTGAATAATGAAGATTGACCATACCTGCTATTTAGGAGAAACTCAAGTGAATTTCACTGACACAGGGAGATTGAAAGCAAAAGAATGGAAATGATACACCATGCAAATATTATTTTAAAAAAGGAAACCAAAGAGGCATGGCTTTATTGAAACAGATAAAATAGACTTCAGAGCAAAGAAAATCACTAGAGACAAAATTATATAATGGTAAAAGCACCAGTAAGATATAATGATCTTAAATATGTATATGCCAAAAAACAGATTCTCAAAATACAAGAAGCAAAACTTGATTGAGCTGAAAGGAGAAATAAAGAAGTCCACAATTTTAGTTGTAAATTTTAACACCCCCTTTTAGCAAATCATAGAACTTCTAGATTAAAGTTCAGCAATAAAAAGATCTGAACAATCAGTCAACAGAATGTTTTCGACATATATAGACTACTTCAGCCAATACAAGCAGAATACATATTTTTTCCAAGTATTTATGGAATATTCACCAAAATAGACCATATCATGGTAAAACCACAAACTCTCAAAAATTTTAGAGAAATGAAATTATAGAGTATGTTCTTTATAATAAAATCAGCATAAATAAATAAATAATTCAGAAAGTAAAAAATAATTTAAAATTTTAAAAATTAAAAAAAATATGGGGTGTCTGGGTGACCTAGTTTGTTAAGTGTCAGACTCTTGGTTCAGCTCAGGTCATGATCTCATGGTCCTGGGATCCAGGATCAAGATAGGACTCGCTAATAGAAATATAAAAGAAGAATTTCTGAATACTTAGAGATGTAAAAAAACACACTTCTAAATAGTCAAAGGGTCAAAGAAGATTTCTCTACAGAAATAAAATATTTGTAGAAGTGAATGAAAAAGATAATAAAATATACCAAAATATCTGGGATATGGCCAAAACAATGTTGAGGTACTTACATTTGAAAAGAGGAAATGCCTCAAAGTAGTAATATAAGTTCTTACCTAGAAACAGAAGATAAAATTAACCAAAAGCATGAGGAAGAAGAGAGGATAGAATAAAGATAGGAATAAAAATCAATAAAATTCAAAATAGAAAGTTAGTGAAACGAAAATCTGGTTTTTCAGAAAAAAATCAATAAGGATGATAATCCTCTAACAAGACAGGCAAAAATAAAAGGAAAGAAGACATAAATAACTAATAGTATGAATGAAACAAGAACTATCACCATACAATACATCCTAAAGCCAATAAAAGAATAATTAGAGAAGACATTAGGCAAATTTATACTCATAAATTTAAAATTTTGGATAAACTAGACTAATTCCTTAAAACCTACAGCCTACTAAAATTCAACCAAAATGAAAATATAGCCCTAATAGCTCAAATGGTTAGTTGTATAAAGAAATTGAAAAGGTAATTAAAAATCTTCCAAGAGAGGCCCCTGGTTAGCTCAGTAAGTTAAGAGTGTGAGTCTTGATTTTGGTTCAGGTTATGAGCTCAGGGTCATGAAATCAACTCCTGTGTTGGGCTCTACACTAAATGGGGAATCTGTTGGAGATTTTTCTCTTCCCCTTTCCTTCTGCCCCTTCCCATTACTTGCATGCATGTACTTTCTCTCAAAGCAAAAATTAATTAATTAATTAATTAACTAAAAAGTAAAAGTTTTAAAATTTTTTTAAATTAAAAAAAAATTATAGGGTTCCTGGGTGACATAGTTGGTTAAGCATTGGACTCTTGGTTAAGCTCAGGTCATATTCTCATGGTCTTGGGATCCGGGATCAGTGTGCAATCTGTTTCAGATATATTCTCCCTCATTCCTTACTCCTCCCCACTCATGTGCTCTCTCTCTCTCTCTCTCTATTAAATAAATAAATATAATTTTAAAAGAATGCTGAAAAATTTAAAATTCTTAAAATTTTTTTAAAGATTAAAAAGTGAAAATTGTCAAGAAAGAAATCCCCACATCCAGATGATTAACTGGGGAATATCACAAATAACTAACACCGATAGTAGACAGAGTCATACAAATAATAGAAGAGGAGAAAGTGGTTCCTAACATATCTACAAAGCCAGAATTCTGCTGATACCAAAACTGACAGATAGATAGTACAAAAAAGATGATATAAAAAAAACTGTATCTCTCATGAACCTGGATGTAAAAATCCATAACAAAGTATTAGCAAGTTGAATCCAACAATATATAAAAATAATGATGCATCATGATCATGTGGGATTTATTCTCCTTATTTGAGTGTTTACTCAACACTCAAAATTCCAGCATTAAAATTGACCATATCACCAGGTTATCACAGAAAAATATGATTAAATTAATTGGCATAGAAAAAGCATTTGATAAAATTTAAGAATCATAGTAAAAACTCTTAGAATATTATGAATAGAGAAGAATTATCTCAACATGATAAAGAATATCTACTAAAACCCTATGGCTAACATTCTATCTGTGTGTGTGAAAAACTGAACACTTCCCTTCTAATATGGATGAGAAGGCAAGGGTGGTCATTCTCACCACTCCTGCTCAATACAGTGTTGGAAATTCTAGCCATTAAAATAAAGAAAGAGAATAAAGACTTAAAATATAGGAAAGGAAGAAATAAATTATTCCTATTGACAGATGACATAATTGTCTACATTTAAAAAAATCCTAAGAAACCTATACACATAAAAAAATGTTTTTAGAACTAATAAGTGAATGCAGCAAAGCTGCAGAATATAAATTCAATACATGAAAACTGATTACATTTCTATATACTAATAAACACATGAAAAGAAAAATTTTAAAAACAATACCATTCATAATTGAAAAAGGCGCTCTTCCTTGACCCAACTTTCTTTAGGCTCCTCTGAGCATTCTTCCTGACTAGGCCTGTATTGGTCTCCCTGTAGCAAAGAATCCTTATGAGTCCATTTAGCAAGAATCTTTCTGCCCTTGATGTCTGATCACGTTGATATCTGATCAAGTCCAACATCCCTCATTCTTGATGTATAGGTCCTTGTCACAACATTAGTAAAATTCCTGTTAGGTCACTTTAGCAAGAATCCCCTTTCCTTTGGTCTCTCCTCTTAATAATTTGCTCTTTCACTGACCCCCTCATTCTAGTTACTGGCTATAAATTCCCTCTTGTTTTTGTATTTAGAGTTGAAATCAGTCTTTCTCCCTTATTGCAATAGAGTAGGCCTTTACTGCAATAGTTGAAAAGAATCTTCTTTATCACTTTAATGTCAGAATAATTGTTTTTTTATACAATCACTCCAAAAGAAAAGAAAATGCTTATGTATATACCTAAAAACAAACAGAAAACATGTACAGGATTTATATGCTGAAAAATTTTATCTTTAATATTATTTTGAAAAATGCTTTCATTACCTGACTAGGGCATTTTGCTAGATATTCATGTATTTCTTGAAGGAAGAGGAATGACAGTTTCACAGATGGAAGAGCTACTGAGTTAATTGGAACACAACTCGGCACATAAATTATCATTTGCAGAAAATGATGAGGGATTCACAATCATTCTTTTCTCTTAACTTCCCCTCCCACCCTAGTTTAATAATTGGATTTATAAGAAGTTGGGTGAAAGCTGGCTTCAGCTCTAGTATTCCACATAATGCACTTGGGAAACACTTGTCACTTTCATTGGACCCTGAAACATATTCAGAGAGTGAACATAAAGAAGTTATTGTTATTACACAATGCAACTAAAGCAAAAGGTTCTGATCAGTGGTATTCTATACACCAAGTCATAACAAACTTGCAATTATACTAAACCTGAAAGATTAGAGAGTTCTGCATAATGGAATTTTATCCATTTGCCAGACACATTGTATGTTGGGTTTTTTTGGCAGGGGATTGGTGAATGATTTCTATTCTTGGACTTTTAGAATAACATCTTTGTCTTTGGGGATTCTGAGAAATATAGAAAGAAAATATAGAAGTATAAATTCTCAGTTATTTTCTAACACTGCCAAAATCTCTCTATGGCCCTAAAATAAATCTGAGTTCTTTAAGGTTTCCTGTATAACATGGGATTAATAATATGCATTATCTATAGGCTGAGCTCACTAGAAGAAACATGCATTATAGAAATAAATTATTCTTGCTTTATGTGTGCCATCATTTGACAGTATTATGTATCTTCTTCCTGTAGAATTTTCTGGGTAATAGAGGCTTTTACAAGACTGTATATTAACATTCACAAATGATACTAAGAGTGTCTGATAAGTTTGGCTTAAAGGAGACAGAGAGTGGGCTATTCTGAGAAAAGTTGTTCAAGGCCATGATTTCCCACAGCCATACAAATGAAGTCATTTTAGAATTATCTCCTAAGAAATGGCTTATTTTATTTATTCATTTATTTTGAAATGGCTTATTTTAAAAAGAATTTATAGATGATATTTAAGGCCATCCTAGTTAAAGTTAGGTAATGTGACCATAACCAATACATTTTCAATACTATCCTTAATTTTCTCATTGTCTTCTCTTTCCTCCCAATTTTCATCTCCTGAGATCTCTCTCTGTCTCTGTTTCTTTATCCCTCTCTGTGAGAGAGAGAAATGAAAGCTTGCTAGTTATAGTAGTCTGGCTCAATTCATTAAAGTGTAGAGACTTAAAGATGAAGAGGAAATTTTATGCATTGCCTCAAAATCTTACAAAAATTATCTTAAGATTCAGTCAGTATACAGAAAAAAGGTTATAATGTATAGTGAGCTTATTTTCACTTTCTTGGGCCTTAATAGTAAAAATTCAAAAAGGAGTTTGATCTTCCAGGGACACCTGGGTGGCTCAGTCGTTAAGCGTCTGCCTTCGGGTCAGGTCATGATCCCAGAGTCCTGGGTTTGAGCCCCACATTGGGCTCCCTGCTTGGCAGGAGGCCTGCTTCTCCCCCTCTCACTTTCCCTGTTGTGCTCCCTCTCTAGCTGTGTTTCTCTCTGTCGAATAAATAAATAAAATCTTTTTTAAAAAAGAAGTTTGATCTTCCTGAGGATATCCAGATTCCAAATAATCAGGGATCCCAGAAATAACACAAAGAAAAATAAAGACCAAGCAACATGGGCTATCTGAGGTATACTTTTCTAGGAAATAGAATAAGGATTCTTCCATGAAGTTAAATGCAGGCTCATTTTATCCTAAATTGAGAAGTTATTTTCTTTCTCTTTGCTACTCTAAGATTAACTCTTTTTATAGTTAATCTTATTTTAAAGAGCAGTGGAGCAATACTTCCAGTTTCATAGGTTTTTGTTTTCCCTCTTTTTCATCCCATTATCTGTTCTGTATGGGAACAAGTGAACATGTTTGTTTTCTCCAAACCTATCAATATCGCTTATTGTGACTCTAGTCATCAACAAGAAGCACATACTTCACAGTAATGATTTTCAACTGGCTGTAGAAGAAAAGAATAGCTGAATCCCATGGCAACATTTCCTAACAACATAGAAAGTCTTCCTTAAAGATTCACATGGCTGTTTGGTTATAAGCAACAAGTGAACAAGGACTGCTTGCCTTGAATAGTTCTGCCTAGAAATGCAATTGGCAGATGGAGAGTGGGGGAGAGGAAGCAAATTCATCTCTCTTTTCAGACCAAGAAATTCCACTGTGACAATCTACTGTTACTAGAACGAATACCTTATTCTCAGGCGTATTGGGGCACATGAAAGCCTGAGAACTATCCCTGTGCATACAACATGACCCCATCACCATTTTGTTTTTAGGTAAACTCCACACACAGCATGGATCCCAACGTGCATCTTGAACTTAGACCCGAGATCAAGACCTGAGCTGAGATCAAGTGTTGGACCCCCAACGGACTGAACCATCCAGGCACCCATTCCTCCATTATCATTTTAAATGCTTCTTTTGAGAGGAGAAAAGTAAGTCATCATAAATAATATTGATCTAAACATAATGTGAACTCACTGTTTAAAAGTTGCCTTAGAACTTAGGCCATGCCATACCAATTTCTGTATTATTTAGAGTTTCCATCTCAGTGGTTCTTAAAAGAAAACGATAAGTATGCATTGAAGTGAAACAATGATTAGAATGTTTATTCTTTCTGAAGAAAATGGTTGCTGTAAATGCGTTTGTGCTTTTGTTCCTCAGTCAAATTAGAATTTTTCAATATGTCTAACACGAATGAAGAAAAACACAAAAGCTGGAATTTCAGACATGAACTCAAATTCTCCATCCTCAGCCAGGTAGTGTGTGACTCTGGAAAATCAAGTAAAGCTCTCTAATAGAAAATCCATTTCCTCAGAGTAAAATTAGAATAATTATTTTAAAGAGATTTTATTTATTTATTTGACAGAGAGAAACACAGCAAGAGAGGGAACACAAGCAGGGGGAGTGAGAGAGGGAGAAGCAGGCTTCCTGCCAAGGAGGGAGCCCGTTGCCAGGCTTGATCCCAGGACTTGCTCCCAGGACTCCAGGATCATGACCTGAGCCGAAGGCAGTCGCTCAACCAACTGAGCCACCCAGGTGCCCCCTAGAATAATTAT
Organism: Spilogale gracilis; assembly: GCA_004023965.1. Classification (NCBI taxonomy): domain Eukaryota; kingdom Metazoa; phylum Chordata; class Mammalia; order Carnivora; family Mephitidae; genus Spilogale; species Spilogale gracilis. The sequence continues at coordinate 42,557 of PITA01005605.1, read as the reverse complement.
TTTAAAGTGCTTATCACAGCAACTATACAAATTAAGTACTCAATAAATGGTAGCTATCATATTTATATGAGATTAGCTCTGTAGGACATTAACCATTAAGTCAATATATATTTAAATATGTGTTTGATTAAAATGCAAGGTTGTTGATTTAATTTAAAAGCTAATTTATGATAAAACAAACACAAATGCTTACAACTGAGATCTTTGATAATTATTTATAGATTATTCTAGGTTTCCTGCCAAAGAAAGATGAAACCAAATGATAAAGGAATCAATTCTGATAAATCATGATTTTTTTTTATATTTCAGCATATTATCATGAGATAAAAATAATAAATCTTTCACATCTACCCTCTAAAAACTTAAAATTTAATTCAATAATTGTATTCAAATTATTGAATTTGTATTTTGTTTTCTTGGGGGGAAATTTGTCAGTAAATGACATGAGTCAAATAACAAACAACTGCCACCTGCCCTAGGCTACTGATGCTTATGAAATGCTAATATATTTCAGAGAAGGGAAGAAAGGCAAGTGTAAAAAGCTAAAAGAAGGGGTGCCTGGGTGGCTCAGTTGGTTAAGCATCCAACTCTTGATATCAGGTCAGGTCTTGGTTTTTCTATCTTGGGGTTACGAGTTCAAGCTCCATGTTGGGATCCATTAAAAAAAAAAAAAGAAAAAGCTAAAAGAAGACTAATATGAAAGAGGCAACATTCCTAGGGAAACTAAAAATCACATTTTTTAATGAATAAGGAAAACATAGGATTAGTCATATCTTGCAAGAGTGTTGTTACCATCCTCTGTCCATCATTGTTTCTTCAAAATGCATGGTACCAAAAAATAAAATAAATAAAATAAAATAATAAAATAAAATAAAATAAAATAAAATAAAATGTAGCTGCTAGTTGACACAAAGGAATCTATATTCTCAATGTTGAATCCTAGGTAAAATGGAGCATTCTTACTTATCCTCGCCTCTCTCCTTCCAGTTATTTAGCTGAATCTAAGTTGAAAAGGAAAAAAACATAAATATTTTATAAGAAAATTTCATTTTTGTGCTTGAAAAAATCCTCAAAATAATAATTTTGAAGAACTGGAAACCCTTAGGGATATTTTTTTTGAGTGTCTTCAATTTTGAATTAATTTTAAAAATAGTAATAGCAAAAAAAAATCAGGTTTTACTGTTTTTCTACTCATAAATGGCTGAAATTAGCACATGGGTATTGCATGAGTATATATTATTACAGAAATATCAAATTAAGGAAAGAAATAGAGTCCTGAATAGATGAAAGGGGGAAGAGAAGTTATTTAACTCTTTTTAGATCTGTTACCACAAAAACATTTTTATGAAGGATCAGAGGAAATGATGTAGTCAAGAACTAGGCAAGCTTTAAGGATCTTTGGTTAATCTAGTTTTATTTAAGGTAAATCTTAGAATCTGTGGGTTAGATTCATGAATGCTTGGCTTTATTGTTATTAAAATTATGCGTTCTCTTATTCTTATGAAGAAATGAAAATTATTTCTTCCTCTAATTTTCTTCCCAGATGAGATATAAGGCAGACAACTCTGGTACTGTCTTATAGCACAAGAGAAGCTGATGAAGTTTTGTAAAAAAAATATATGAACTTAAACAAGTAAATAATAGAACACTGAGGAATGAAAATAGTCTCTTAAAACACAAACATTTCCAAACTTTTGTCTGTCTCAATTTGGGAATGAAATTTTACTTGTCCGTGTTTTCTCAATAATTCATTGTCAACAATGTGGAGTAGAAATGAGCTTAGCTTAGAAGTCAGGAGACCTCGCAGTCCTTTTGTTGACTATTAATACGGCATAAGATTTGGGATGAGACACTACTTTATAAAACATCATAAAATTTTAATGTCAAAATGTCTGGTCTGTAGCCAAAATTACAAAGTAGACGTATGAAAATAATTGGTGGTCTCAGGTGGGTTTCATACCCAAAACTGAACAAAATTGTTTTGCTCTGAGCGCCATGTTTTCAGCTTCCATTTCCTTTCTACATAAATATATAGACAAACTCTTCAGAGAGCACCTTGAACACTGCTCTAGTTTAGAAATAACTACAGTAGATGATTTCATCTTATTTAGCCACATACCACACAGCTGCATTTCCTTTTTTTGTTTGTTTCATTTTGTTTTATTTCTGAATGGGGAAAAAAATGATCTTAAATAGCAGTGATGTCATATCTATGTTCTTTAGAGACACAATTGCATCAGCAGCTCTCAGTTTCTGTATTTTTGGCGTGAGGGGGCAAAGAATCTATAGTTCTGGAAAGTAAAGTACCTTCTTTTTATGACTTGAGAAGTACTGGCTATCTTCATTTTTATCAGATCTTCACAACTGTGATATTCTTCACTGTGTATCCCTATCACTACCAGGAAATGAAATACTCACCATTATAACTTTCTTGCCAGCACTTTTTTCTGAGTATCAGGCAATTGTTAAGCCTCTCTCTATATGTCTTCTCAAGCTTGTTCCTGTAATAGTTTTCTTTGAACTTCTTCTGACCTTATCACTGTATCTTCCCTGATGTACTTCTCCCAGACTCAGGTGCCTCTTCATTACTTCCTTACAAGTAGATCTAGTCTAGTCAGTTCTATTCATATCAAACTAATTCCTACCTTTGACCTGCTTTTTCCTGGACAGGGAGACAGGCATGGGAGCTGTTTCATTAGGATTAAAGGGACCAATTGTCTACAGAGAACTAGGTCCCTCCTAACATCACAGATATCTCTTATGATGGGGACCCTACAGCCACACAAGAACCCTAATCCCAATTTTGAGTAGCCTTTGTTGATAGGAAGATTTTTTCTTTCAGTTTGCCAAAATTTGCTTCTGCGAAGCTCTTACTCATTGATTCTCATTTTACTTTCTGTGTCCAATCAGAAATACATCTATTCTTGTTTCTACATTATAGCTCAGGTCAGCCAACAAGTCCTGGTGTCCCATTTGGGCCCTAACAGGAAAACAATACCATGTAAGGGCCATAAAATAACATCACATACACAGACTATGCTACTTTACTTTGCCGTTGTACAGACATGTTAAGAAAATGTCTGATTCCTTGTTTATGTTATTGTTTATAGTTGGGAATGACTCTGACTGGAATCCAAGGAGAGTAGGATGTCTCTGTTCCTTGGCTCAGGCTGCCACAACTAAACACCATGAATTCACTGGCTTAATAAACAGAAATGTATTGTCTTACAGTTTTGCAAACTAGAAGATTGAGATCAAGGGTTTAAAGGGTTTGGTTCCATCTCTACGCTATGAGGGAAAATCTATTCCAAGCTTATCTCCTAGCTCCTGGTGGATTTCTGGCAATCTTTGGTGTTCTTGGTCTGATCACCTCATCCTACTCTCCATTTTCTGGTTCACATGATATTCTCCCTGTTGTGTCTGCACCATGTTCAAAGTTCACCTCTTCATCAAGACATCAGTCATATGAGATTAGGGCTCAGCATAATGACCTCACCTTAATGTGAACATCTACAAAAACCTTATTTCTAAACCAAGTTGCATTCTGAGGTACTGGAAATTAGGACTACAACATATGAATTTTAGAGAGACTCAATTCTACCTGTATAATGATTTGGTATGGGTAAAATGGTAGCTTAGTGTCTGATAGTAAAAGTTTGATAAATATTTCCTACTAGTGTTGTCATGATTGCTTAGAGTGAGCTAATTTAATATTATAGAGCCATCTGTGCAACACAAGGCCCTCTGATTATTTGCAGTAATGTGGATTGCCCTGCCGCTGACTGCAGAACTCCAGGCATTCTCCTGCTAGGCCTAAGCACCTCCCATGCCTTAGATAAAAGCTTGACTTTCAAGCAGAGGACTGTAAAGTGGGGGGTAGACTGAGAGGGGGTAGAAAGCTGAAAATGTATGACACTAGTAATGTATAGTGCACTGTGTTTAGTGTCATAACAGAGAGCTCAAACAAAATACTATACTATCAAGAAAAATGCAGCTGTGTATCATGATGTAAGCAGTTTCTCTAGGGTAGTACAATGTATACTTGGTTTTTCCAGTAACCAATTTTTCAATTAGAATATACAATTTAGTAAATTCATTGAACAATGAAAAGTAGTATTTTAAAACATCTAAAAAACAGAATAGAGAGATAAAAGATGAGTTACATTTCTTCTCAATGTTCACAAAGTATTGATATAAAAAATACCTAAGTGATATACACAGATTATTTAAATTAGTATTTATAATCAAGCTCATTATATTTCAAGTGTATGACTGATATGTTTGGAATTTCAATGCACATTTGTTGGTCTATGAACAAATAACAGTGTAGTAATAGATGAGATTGAGATTCTGGCTATCAGAGAAGTTTCTTCAGGCTTGTCCAGTCACTTTTCCCAGCCTGTGTGTACACTTACAATATTTAGGCTCTTCTGACCCCAAACTTGGTCCCTCATACTCTCCTTTTTATATTGCATTATGAACTTCACTTTGTGCCTGGCATGTATGTCCCTGCCAAACCCCAATACTGCCCAAGAAATCCTGATTTCCCTGCTAATGGGTCAGACTGCCATAACATTGAGTACCACTTCTAAAATTTTTTGAATACCAGCAAAGTCTTCCTGGTCCTCAGACTTTCTGCAAGTGCCTATTTCAGAGCTTTATACTGACACATACAACCTCTCTAATTACATTTCTCCCATCTTCTTCCCAGTGGTCTTATCCCTGTGTCCCAGAAACTCTCAAACCTGGTTCTTCTTTAATGGTTATTTTACTTGTCTACTAAGCGCATGAATGGAGATTACTGATAGTAAAATGCTTTATTGTCCTATATGCCTCAAGTTACTGGCATCTTTCCAATTCTACATCTTTTACCCCATAAATTCTCCAAACTTAATGTCCCATGTTTGCCTTAAATAGAGTTAATTAGTATAATGAGCCATCAGTCGACAAAGATATTTTGAATTAGAGACAAGCTTGGAAAGGATAAACCAGTAATTCTGTACCACAGGGATTTTTGCCTCTGGAAATGTCTGGAGGCCTCTTTGGTGGTCACAACTGGAGGAGTGGATGCTACTGACATCTAGTGGGTAGAGGCCAGCGATGCTGCTTAACATCCTACAATACATAGGACAACTCCACCTGCCCCTCCAGCCCTCCACTCCCCAATCCCCCCACCCGGGGAACAAAGAGGTGCCCAGACCAATGTCAGGAGTGTCAAGGTTGAGAAATCTAGAGATAAATAAAGGAGACTTCAAATTATTTTCTGGTATGGATGAGTAATAAAGATAGAGGTAAATTATCAATCTGCATTTTTACTAAAAAGAAAATAAGCTTAAATTTCTGAGAGATATATTGTTTAGCTAAACAAACTTTCTGATTGTAAATTGTTTCAGCAAATGTTCAGAGTATATTGGCATTTTTCTTGAATTATTTTAAGTATATTGTTGCCTAAAGGTGGTGGAGAAAATATAAGAACATTCCCGGATTTTTATAATATTATTAGCATTCTGGGAATAGCAGATACCAGTTCACAAAATAAACAAATAAAAACCAAATGATGTGTCACTGCTCTGGGACTTTTTCCTGATTTTCTTTAACTGCTGTTGATTATGAAATTATCTTTTTCATATATCCATATTCTGTTTTCAGTCTCATCACTGAAGTTTATAATATTTAACATTACCAACAAAATGACTGACATTAAAAAATCTTAGCTCATTTTCTCAAAATTTGTATCTGTGCTACCTCTATAGTAAATAGCAGGAATTGCTATACTATTTGGAGCTCATTTGTATTCTTCAACATTTGAGCAATGAATTATCCTTTCAATTGATAGCTATTTTAACACAAAATACAGAGGAAAGCAATATCATATTACCAATGGATGCAAACTCCCTCCTTTTTTTTTTTTAACTGAGATCTCTTCTTTATGGCTTTGTAGTACTTCTATTCATTCTATTGTCTTTGCTTAGTTTTACTGAAAACAGCATACAAAAATCATTTTAAATAAGAAAATTCAGGTAACTTATTACATTTGTTGTCAGAGAAGGATTGATTTTTTTCAGATGTTTGGATATTTAAATATAGCTGGTGCATTCATTTTAATCCAGTCAGGAGAACTGACCTTTCCTATGAAGAATTGGGTATACAGGTAACATTGCAGGAAACAGCTCTCACAACTGGAGCTGGGAGAACAGAAAAATAAGGTTGGATTTGTCACAACACAGAATCTTAGAGTGGGACCCTCGGGAGTCTCCTCTTAAATTGATATAAGAGAAGGATTGATTTCTTTCATAATTCTTCATAATTGTAATTTGTAATACTTTTAATTAAAGTATTGAACTGTTCCTGCATTAAAGGATATTTAGTATTCCTTGACTATTTAGAATGGCCTTTTTGAAAAGTTTTGATAGCTTCTATTTTTTTCCCCAAGTATTACTAGTCTCTACTTCCACTTACTTACCTTGCTTCAGGAGAGAATGTCTCTTTATATCTCGGATTATAGCTATGTACCTGCATGACTTATCTTTCCTTTTAGAATACAAACTGCAGAGAAAAAAATGAGCCCTTTTCCACCTTATATTGCTTGACATACTCAACCAAATTTCTGGAAATTAGAGTTACATATATAACTATAACTATAACTATAACTATAAAACTATAATTATATATGAAGGTGTGTATTTTCTGTATCTATAATTAAAGAGAAATTTGAATTGATACTGTAATATAACAGGGAAACACACACACACACATACACACACATAGGAGGAAGCCAAGACTGTGATAGGGCTCTGGCATTAATGAGCTATGTGACCTGAGGCAAGTGATCTAATCTCTTCAGGCATCAAGTCTTCTAGTCTATGTATGATATTTTTACACCTAAATATTTTTACACCTAAATATAAAATGAGCAATGAGCTCTGTTCCCGCTTCCTCTCAGAGATATGTAGAAATAAAGGTCCCTTATTCAGGCAAAAATACCTGCTACTGCCAACTTTAATCAAAGTCTTGAAGTCATAGTCTCCTGGCAGCTGCTCTTGTAAGTGGAGAAAATAGTTGATGACAGCTACTGGCCTCAGAAGCCTCTGGCGGTTACAACTCTACAGGTCTTTTCAGTAGGATCCCCAGAGTCAACTCCTTTTCTACTGGATGTTCAACCTCGGATATTATTAGCGCTCACTCTACTGTCTATGAGGAGGAAAGTTGGCGAGTGAGTGGGAGAGGCCCACACGGGTAACCGTAAGTGTTGTCCATGAAGCAGACAGAAAATCCAGGAGCAGTTGATAATGAAAGTATTGTTCAGCTCCAAACACAACTTCCTATACTGTTCTTTATGATCCTGGCACTGGAACTGTGCACACCACACTTCTCCCATCCAGCTGGCTTTGTTGAGTGCTGCTACAGAGAAATTTAAAGAAAGGTTAGAAGGGTGGCAGAGAGAGAAAGAAGTTGCTCTTTCCTGTCTGTTTTCCCTTTCTGTTAACATCACGTTGGCCACAACACTTGGTCTAGTTTCTGATTTTTTCTAACCTCTCATTCTACCTCAGTGTACCCCTCAGAATTATCAGTCCAGTTGGCTGATTTGCTTATTTCAGGGTCTCAGTAGGAGCTCCAGAAGGTCCCACTCCAAGATTTTGTGTTCTGACAAACGCAGCTTTATTCTCTATTCTCCCAGCTCCAGCTGTGGGAACTGCTTCCTATATTTGCTATCTCAGTGTTACCTGTATACCCAGTCCTAATATTAAAATGAATGCACCAACTATTTTTAAATATCCAAACAGGCAGAAGCACAAGGCCATTAGTGAACGATAGATATCTAAACACACACCTAGGATTTGAAGGTGGAACTCTAGTCCCATGATATGTACAGATGAGTATGCATGTGTGTATGTTGGGCCTGGTGGGCAAGACAGGGTACAGTTTATCTAAAGTCCCCAAATACCAGGGAAACCAAGGCAGTTACTAATACAGGAGCTAAAGAATTCTTAAAATGGTAATATAGCCCAACTGCTGGCTTCATCCTGCAACATCAACTCTAAATCATAGAAGAAACTTAGATTTTATTACTAAAATTAAATTAAATTAAATTAAATACAAATGATAAGAGAGGGCACCTGTATATACAGCTGGCTAAGCTTCTGACTCTTGGTTTCAGCTCAGGTAGTGATTTCAGGATCCTGAGGTAGAACCCCAAACCAAGCTCTGCACTCAACTCAGATTTGCTTAATGTTCTCTCTCCAAAAACAAATATGTAAGTCATTTTAAAAAATGGTAAGATGATGTGGAGATAACCAAGGCTGTTTTCATCTGCCACGTTTCTGAGAAGCAAAGATTGAGGCCTGAGGGAAGAGGTAACCACAGGCAGGAGGACAAGAAGAGTTTTAGTTTGTGCTGAGCATCCACTGCCTTGGGACAAATGGTGTTTTCCCTTCACCTCAGAAATTGGCAGAGACAACCTGGCTACAAGGGCCTCTACATGATAATTTCAGGGAACTAGGAGAACATCTGCGAAAAGGTAAAGAAAATACATGTGGACTGAGATGTCACCTTCTGAGATTTTTCCTCTCCCTTCTCTTTACCCTAGGCCTGATGGATTATAAATCTAAGGTGACTGCCTTCTCCCACCTCTGTTGTTTTGAAATAAGAAAAAATAAGGAAATAAAGATGAAAACTTGCTGAGAGTAAGTGTCTGGGAAGTGGAAGCAAACAAGGCATGATAAACAGTGGTCCTGTCATTTTATCCATCCTAGGAAACAGGGATAGATCATAAGATTTACACTAACTGAAGAATACATAAATATCAGATAATAAGAATTCTTCCAGAAAGTAATAGAGAAGAAAAAGATAAAAAATGTAAAAGAAAAGCTGAATGATTGGAGAAGTCAAAGCAGATATATTCAAGAAATCAATAAAGATAATAATCCTGAGTATGAGGCTTAAGTTACAGTTACTTAAAATAAAACCAAAAAGAATGTATAACTTTAAACTAAAGAAGAAAGCTCTGTCTCCACTGGTGGGGATGGGAGGAGACAAAAAGAACAACATATAGGAATATGAACTCAGATGACAAAGAAATTATAATGTACTAATAACAAATATATATGTAAATGGGTTACTCACCAATGAACAGTCATTAAAAACTCAATAAATTCTTAAATAACCAAATCATATGTTATCATTATGTTTTTGTTCATTATGAAACAAAATTAAGAATTAAAAATGGATTAATAGTAAAAATCCAATATGTGGAAGCCAAGTAATATCTCATTGAATAATCCTTGTATTTAAAGGAAAATTAGGATCTATTTAATGGTGAATAATGATAAGAACCCTATATGATAATTTTGTGAGATGCAGCTAAAGTTGTAGTTAGAGGGAACTTCAGAGTTATAAAGAAGTTATAACATGAGAAAAGTTAAAATAAATGAGCAAAAGATTCAACTACAGAAAGTGGAGTAAGAGAAATCAGTTCAACCCAGAGACTGAGGTGGTTGTGAATAGATACCTCTAGTTAGGAGAAATGGGTTCAAGCATGGAGATTTGCTCTCAGGAGGCTTAGTGACTAGAAATAAGATAAAAGATCAAAGCTGCAGTCAGAGTCAGAATGACTAAGGGATAAATCTCCTAGTAAGAAAAGGGACATCCTTAAGTTTACATTCATATAAACACTATTTTGAGGTGACCAAGGAGCTGAGTGCACAAGATGGGAAAACCACTGCTAGAAGTAGTTGAGGGTTAACAAAAAATCTCTAGGGTCACCCACAGCTCAGCCTCCATCTCTTATCTACTGCTGGCCACGTGTGACCTCAGGCAAAATATTTGTCCTCTCAGACTCAGTTTAATGCTCTAGAAAATAAGAAGCTCCCCTTGGAGGTTTTGCAAGAAACAAATGAAAAAATATATTTATTGTGAAAGTTATTATTATTTTTGGCATAGAAAAAAATATGAGGGCAAATGATTTGCAGTCTGTAGCACCTTTAGTGGCAAACTTAGTATATTCCCCTAATGAGCTGACCTTCTTAATGTCAAATATTTTGTGCTATCACTTTTTATTAAAGCACTTTCTTTGAATATATTTTCTTAGTGTATAGAAGCCAGACATATCCAAACTCCACATTATCAGAACCCAGATTATATTACCTCACAGTCCAGCAATTCTTCTGAGTCCTGAGAGAAGCGTACAGAGTTCATCTCAATTCTACTTCTTTCTCTCAATATCTGGCACTTCCTCTTTTCGCTACTACAACCATCCTGTCTTAGGGGATCATGCCTGTCGCTCATCCTGGGATATAACTGAATATGCTATCATCTTGCAGACGGAATTATTACCCCAAAGTCCTCCTTGTGCCTCCCCCAAAGCAGATATGTGAAGGGTACCTATGACGATGCTTGGTGCCTCCAAATTAGGCATACAAACTGACCTGAAATAAGTAAATAACTTCTTGTTGGGGAGCAATAAATACTAAAACTAGAAGGTGACAAATGTTGAGTACTAAATCATATGGGGTGTGAATAGATCCCTGTAAAAATTCAGTCCACAAAATTCTTAGTGTGTTTCCTTCCAAATCAGTTCTGTACACCTAGTTTTGAAAATTAGATTTTGCCTGCCATATTTTTGAAGATGATTTGAATAGCATGAACAATTGCTTTGAAACAATGGCGATGGTTTTGGCATTTACAAGCTCTTACTATAGACATAATATTGTCATTTTATTTGTAAATTTCATATTAATATTAACCTTTTAAATTTACCATAGGGTTGAGTTTTGGGTTTTAAAAATACAGACTTCGGTGCTCTCCTGAATAAAATTCTCTAGGGAAGGAATCTGGAAATCTTACTTTTAAAAAACCTTGTGATTCCTTATATTCAGAGTAAGTTAGAAATATCAGTAATTGGTAGGAAAGAAAGAATCCTATATGGCTTCAGAATATCTGATTGCCTTGTGAATCCCCTAGAAATGAACTATATGTCCTATAATACTCCATTTATTTTTAAACTGTGTACAAATTAGCAAATTCAACATATTTATGGAAGAAAGACTGAATGAGCTTCTATATGAGGCAGGATCAAGTGTGACATATTTAAAGATATATCAACCTACTCACACCCAACTTCTAACTTAATGACAAAATAATCAACCAAAAGAAGTTTTCTAGGTCATAACAAGACATGTGTAATACAAATGTTCTGTGAAATTGAGGTTTTCAACAAAAAGTTTAATAGAACAGTCTCTAGAATCAGCTTACCTAGGTTAAATCTCAGCTCCACCATGGACTTGGTTGACCTCTGGTAAGTTACTTCTCTTGCATCTGTTTCCTCACCTGTAAAAAAATAAATAAAAAATAAAAGATAAAAGATAATAGGCTCTTCTTCATAAAATTGTTATGAGGTTTGAATATAATTCATGTAAATCATTTGAAATAGTAGTAAACATTATGTAAATGATTACTATTATTGTTATCAATATGCATTTATTTTTAAAGTATTTTCAGGGTATATTATACATTCAAAGTATTCATATACATTTAATACATAATCCAGGTATCGTACTAAGTACTTTATATTGATTACCTCACTTACTCATCACACTAGTCATTTGTGAGTATTTTTTTTTTTTAAGATTTTTATTTATTTGACAGAGAGAAACACAGCGAGAGAGGGAAAACAAGCAGGGGGAGTGAGAGAGGGAGAAGCAGGCTTCCCGCCAAGCAGGGAGCCTGATGTGGGACTCCATCCCGGGACTCCGGGATCATGACCTGAGCCAAAGGCAGTCACTTAATCAACTGAGCCACCCAGGCGCCCCCATTTGTGAGTATTTTTAACCCCATTTCATAGGTTAAAAAATTGAGACTCAGAAATTTATGTAATTAATCTAAGATAATATAATTACAAAGAAGTGGTTCAAACCACTTGGTTGATTGTTCATAGCTAAGAGAGATCACATCCAATGGGGGACAACTAGCATTATTGACCCAGATGATTACACATTTTTAACATCTTACAATTAAGTTACTTTTATTAAGCTCTTAGCCTTGGCTAGTTTGTACATAACTGGATGGTCTTTATTAGTAGTTTTGTTTAGCTTGGAATATTTTCATTAGTTTCTATTTCTCAGATTTCATGCTTATGAGAGAACATTTTCCTGGAAGATGATAAAGGTTGTGGTACTGGTTAGATTATGGTAAAAGCAACTCTGTAAGAGTTGATATTTAAATGAAGTAGTCCTTTGGAACTGGCTAAGGAAAAGGGCTGTAAGTTCCAAGAAACTTTAGTTGAGAACTACCATTTGAGAAGACAAGTCTTTGGAGCCAGCTTGAATAAAAAGTGACCTTGGTCAACAGGGTGGAAATACAAATGGAATGTTGTATTTTTCCAGGAAACCTATGAACATAAAAAGAACACTTTTGTTTTTTAATTTGAAAATTTCATGCAAGTTGTAATACAGAAGTGATAGGACCTCAAAAATATAAAGAAAGAAGTGCCAAGGCTAAAGAATCTGCTTCCAAAGAATATGTCTGTCTATAGAGGATGAGGGCTTTCATTGCACTTGCGTTTCACCTAGAAGCTTATCTCAGTTGACCTCTTGGGCTCTATATCAGTCATAAAGTCAAACCAAAGCATTTTGCAATAATTTCCAAAAAAAGAGTACATGATACATGTCAGAATCTAGGGATGCCTGGGTGGTTTAGTCATTAAGCATCTGCCTTCAGCTCTGGTCATGATCCCAGAGTTCTGGTATCAAGTCCTGCTTCAGGCTCCCTGCTTGGCAGGGGGAAAAAAATACGTGTCAGTCTATTTCTATTTCTATTTCACTTGTTAATTAGTGTTTTATTTTTACATGGTTTAATAACTATATTTTATTCTGAAGAGTCTTGGTTTTTGTCCCTTTATGGTTCTATGCTCTAATAGTATTTGAAAAACTATAAATACGGAGATATACTTTGCAATTGGTTGTGAAATGTCATGTTTTATATTACCTTTTTTTGTCTCACAGACCGTGGTGTTTAACAAGGCTTCTAAAAGATTCTATTGCATGCTAAATGATGAGAACCAATAATACAGCATAATCAATAGTCTATTTAGGTTTCTGGTTAATTGTATCAAAAATATTTCCTGATTGTACCAGCTCCTTCAATAATTGCTAAGGAGAGACCAGACTAGATATTTTTCACTGTAGAAGAGAACCTCAAAGCAGATTCTGTGTTTAACAGGGCCCCTAAAAACTATGTTTCATGCTAAAGCATGAGAACCACTGATACAGCATAGTCAATGGTCTATTTATTTGGGGGGTTAATTGCATCTGAAATATTTCCTGGTTATGCTGGCTCCTTCAAGAGTTGTTAAGGAGAGACTGGACCAGATATTTTTCATTGTGAAAGGAACCTGAGAACAGATTCTCAGACACCATCAAACATGGGAAGTCTTCTTATTTTGTATTCTATAAATCATTAGAATTTTAGAAGGCCAATGATAGCATCCCTATTATCTACCTGAATTCACAAAGCAAATAAGAGATACATCTAGGGAATAGGAAGGGAGAACTAGACATTCCCTGAATTAACAGATTTACTTTCCTTCCTTCTGGTCATTGACATAGTTAGGTAGGGATAGGCTTCTAACTTAAAGAGATGAGCCTATAATTCAATACAACATATTATTGCAAGAAGAAAATATCAGGGGAGAGGGGAAAGTATCTAAAACTAACATGCTCCATTCCTTCTTCTAAAGTCATAAAGAGGTAAGTGTCCCTCCTTGTTTTCTGGGAAAGTGTAAGGGAAAAGGTAGATAGCAAGAACATAATTCTAACAGAAGTTTCTATGGAAACATGAGGAGATGGGCAAAGTGTTCTCCCCTAAAATGAACAATGATTAACTTGATATCATAAATCTTGAATGGGTTTTATTCAACTCAAATTTATTGGACACTTTCTTTCTCAGAAATTGTGTTAGGGTAGTGTGGAATGCAAGATTCAGAATTTAAATACTGTGGTAGCTATGGATTTAGAGAACCAATGGGTAAGATTTATATTTTAATTGCAACTGAGATATTTATTTTAGTCTATATTCAAAATCGGTATTTGCTGTTTGAGAAGTTAATACAAGTGATTGCATAAAGAGCAGAGATATTCCAAAATAGTTTTACAGAATAGATTAAAAGATAATTGAAAGATCTCATTGATAAAGAATAAATTTATATTGTGTCTAGATGGTCTATCCTATCATTTTTCTACCTCTTCTATAAAAACCAAGTATCTCTAAGTAATTCTTAATGGAAAGTCTCAATCAGGATGCTTTGAAGGACAATGTATAAATAAAGAGAGTTATTGTTAGAAGAGTGAGTGACATCAATAAGAGCAAGACCACATGTGCAAATCAAAACCACTTCAAATTTCAATGTCTTTCTAACAACTAAAAATATTCACACAAATGAAAATAAATGTTAATTCAAAAATAAACTTTGCAAGTTGACAATAAATCACTTGCTATTTATAATAAAGGCAAGAATTTGTAAATCTGAAGAGAAAATGGCTCTTCTAGTACTAAAAGATGTTATCAGACAAGGGTTACACATTCAAATGTAACAAGATTAGGCTTTGGATTCCCAAAGTAGAAAGAACATGTTCAGCAGAAATGGTTTTTACATTGCCTGTTGGGCTGCTTTAGAATTAATTCTATTTATCTTTGGCATCAGCTGTGGTTCTGAGACTGGAAATTTTTAGTCAGAAAAAAAAAATCAGAAAAACTGGATTCTAGAATTTTCTTGTTAATAAAATACAATGTAACATGGCTTTTATTATACACAGACTTAATGGCTTTTATTATACACAGACTTTTAGTAAATTATAAAATATTATTTTTTAACTTGATATTTTTATGTTTGTGTTAAATGTAAAATTTGTAATGTAATTACAAATGTAATTTAAAAAATGGAAAGAACCAATAATTTATACACAAGAGAAGATATTTATTATAGATTATCTATTTTATTCTACATTATTTCCCAATACCAAATGCTTAATTTTTGTTTAGTAAAAGTAATTCAAGAAAAAAATTTTGAAACTGAGCAGCCTTTTATTTTTTTTCTAGGAAGTATTTTAAAATTGCCTTTTTATCAAGCAAAACATATAAAAGTATAAAATGAATATGAATATTCACAATAAGGCAATATTTAAATATATTATATATATTTATATAATATCTATATATTTATATATATATGTTATTTGTATACATAAAGTTCTTAGGTAATTTGGCTAATTTTCTACTTGTTTAGTTCCACTAGGAGTAAGTAATGCCTTTTATAAATTAACACCACCAAGAGTCCTCCCTACATTTTTTTTTTTTTAAGATTTTTATTTATTCGACAGAGAGAAACACAGCCAGAGAGGGAACACAAGCAGGGGGAGTGAGAGAGGGAGAAGCAGGCTTCCTGCCGAGCAGAGAGCCCGATGTGGGGCTCGATCCCGGGACTCCGGGATCATGACCTGAGCCAAAGGCAGTTGCCCAACCAACTGAGTCACCCAGGCGCCCCATTCCCTACCTTTTTTTTTAAATTAACTATCATCAGAGAATCTTCATTTTGTTAGAGTCTGATATATGCAGTACTTCAATATACATGTTAAATGGACTGAATGTTTATGTTCTTTTCAAAATTCATACGTTGAAATCTTAACCCCACCCAGTGTGATAGTATTAGAAGAACTTTTAGGAGGTGATTAGTCAAGAGGATGAAACTGTCATAAGTAAGATTAATGCCCTTATAAAAGAAACCCTAGAGAGCACTCATCTTTTCTGCCACATAAGAACATAACAAGAAGATGGCCTCTATGAACCAATACGTGGGCTCTCACCAGACACTGAATCTATTGGTAACTTGGCACTTTTCAGCCTCCAGAATGGTGAGAAGTAAAAGTTTGTTCTTCAAGCCACCTGGTCAATGGTATTTTTGTTACAGTAGCCCAAAATAAACTAAGACACATGCATGTTTGTGTATTTTGTTTTAACAGTTGTAGGTTTCAATATATATTATCATTCAAAATCTAGTATTCTCTGTTAGCAATACAGTTTTATGTCATAAGGATAAAATGGGAATAGTATAAAGCTGATCCATGCACAATCCTGACAAATTTAAAAGATAAACACGAACAATGCTAGACTCTCTGAGACAAACGTGGTTGAAGATAAACTCACTGAAAAAATGTGATGCTGAAGATGGGGGAAAGTGGTGCAGGAATTATAAAATATTTGTCCTATTGTGTCTGACCTATTTCAATAACATAATATTTTTAAGTTTATCCATGTTATATCTATCAGAGATTTATTTCTTTTTTATGGCTGAATAGTATTTTACTGTATATACCGCCTTTTGATGATCCGTTCATCTCTTGGTGGACACTTGGGTTATTCTTTCTTTTGGTTACTGTCAATAATGCTTCTGTGAACACTGGCATATAAGCAATCTATTTGAGGCCTGGTTATTAGTTCTTCTGGATAGTTATTAGTGTGGTATCACTAAATATGGCACTTCTATGTTTGGTTTTTTGAGGAATCACCAAGCTGTTTTCCACAGTCACTGTACCATTTTACATTTCTGTCTGTAATTTCTCCATAACTACACCTTTTGTTCTTTTTAGTTTTTATTAATTATAGCTAGCCTAGTATATGTATCATGAATTCTCATTGTGGTTTTGATTTTTATTTCCCTAATAGCTGAAGCCATTGAGTTTCTTTTGCAATGTCTTTATTCACTATTTGTATAGTTTGGAGAAATACCTATTTAAGTCCTTTACCCATTTTTTTGTAAAGATTTTATTTCTTTATTTGACAGAAAGAGAACACACAGCAGGGGAGGGGCAGGCAAAGGGAGAAGCAGGCTTCCCATTGAGCAAGGAGACTGATGTGGGACTCAATCCCAGGACCCCAGGATCATGACTTGAGTTGAAGGCACACACTTAACTGACTGAGTCACCCAGGTGCCTCATGTCATTATCTCTTTTAGATAATGACAATATTTCATTTTTTGCCTTTTCTCCTCTATTTCTTTTTATTTTATTTATTTTCAGTGTTCCAAGATTCATTGTTTATGTCTCACACCCAGTGCTCCATGCAATACATGCCCTCAATACCCACCATCAGGCTCACCCATCCCCCCACCCCTCCCCTCCAAGACCTTCAGTTTGTTTCTGAGTCCAAAGTCTCTTATATTTTGTCTCCCTCCCCGAATTACCCTGCTTCCCATGTCCTTTCCTTCTCCTATTGTCCTCTATATTACTCCTTATGCACCATAAGTAAGTGAAACCATGTGATATTTGACTCTTTCTACTTGGCTTATTTCACTCAACATAATCTCCTCCAATCCGGCCCATGTTTCTACAAAAGTTGGGTATTCATCCTTTCTGATGGAGGTGTAATATTCCATCATATATATGGACCATATCTTCTTTATCCATTCATCTGTTGAGGGGCACCTTGGCTCTTTCAAAAGTTTGGTGATTGTGGCCATTGCTGCAAGAACATATAGCCCTTCTTTTCACTACATCTGTATCTTTGAGGTAAATGCCCAGTAGTGCAATTGCAGGGTCATATGATAGCTCTACTTTTAATTTTTTAAGGAATATCCACACTGTTTTCTAAAGTGGCTGCACGAACTTGCATTCCCACAAACAGTATAAGAGGGTTCCCCTTTCTCCACAGCCTCTCCAACATGTGTTGTTTCCTGTCTTGTTAATTTTGGCCATTCTGACTGGTGTAAGGTGGTATCTCAGTGTGATTTTGATTTGAATTTCCCTGATAGCTATTGATGATGAACATTTTTTCATGTGTCTGTTAGCCATTTGTATGTCTTCTGTGGAGAAGTGCCTCTTCATGTCTCTTGCCCATTTTTTGATGTGATCATCTTCTTTTTGGATGTTGAATTTGAAGAGTTCTTTATAGATCTTGACTATCAGCCCTTTGTCTGTAGTGTCATTTGCAAATATCCTCTCCCATTCTGTGGGTTGCCTCTTTGTTCTGTTGACTGTTTCTTTTGCTATGAAGAAGCTTTTTATTTTGATGAAGTCCCAAACGTTCATTTTTGCTTTTGTTTCCTTTGTCTTTGGAGATGTGTCTTGAAAAAAGTTGCTGTGGCAAAGAGGTTACTGCCTATGTTCTCCTCTAGGATTTTGATGGATTCCTTTACCCATTTTTTACCTGGATGATTTGTGTGTTTTTGAGTTGTAGGAATTCTTTATACATTTTGGATATTTAACCCTTAATAGCTATATGATTTCCAAATATTTTCTCTCATTCTATAAGTTATCTTTTCAATCTGTTGATAGCATCCTTTGATGTACAAAAGGCGTTTTTTTTTATTTTAATGAAGTTCAGTTTCACTATTTTTTCCTTTTCTTGCTCATACTTTGTCAAATATCTAGTATAAGCAAATTTTAGTCAGAAAGTAGATTAGAGGTCACCAGAAGTCAAGGAGGGGATCTATGGGGAATTATTATTTAATGACTGAAGAGTTTGTTTCGAGTGGTGAAAATTTTGAAATGGGTGGTGATAATGTCTGTATATTATGAATGCAAGCAATGTTACTGAATTGTATGCTTTTTTTTTAAGATTTTATTTATTTATTTGACAGAGAGAGATCACAAATAGGCAAAGAGGCAGGCAGAGAGAAGAGGAAGCAGGCTCCCTGCTGAGCAGAGAGCCCAATGTGGGCCTTGATCCCAGGACCCTGAAATCATGACCTGAGCCGAAGGCAGAGGCTTTAAGCCACTCAGGTGCCCCATTGTACACTTTAAATAGTCAAAATGGTAAATTTAATGTTACATATATTTTACCACAATAAAAGCAGTAAAAAGAAATGAGAATTGGTATAGAAATAATAATTCTCAAAATAGTAGATGACCAGAAAGCCACAATATTTTAAAATTTAAAAAAAATGAATAAAAACTTCACAGTCTATTAATTCTATGAAAGGAAAATGAACAAACAAACAAATAAGCAGGAATTTTTGGCTAACTGCAAGTTTAGTGATTCCTAAGAGATTGAAATGTCATAAACGCCTAAAACTGTTAAGTCCTTTCTTGGGGTTTTAAAAAAAAACTTGAACTAAAATAAAGATATAACTTATATAATACCACAAAAATTCTGTAAATTGTAATAGTCAAAAACATTCCCCTTAAATAAGAAAAATTTTGTGGTTGTTTTCCCTCTGGGGAAATAATGTACATTTATTACCTATGAAGTATGGTGATTTTATATCCTGAAACCTTATAGAATTAAAAAAATATATTTAAGAGAGAAAGAAGAAGAGCACATAGTGGGGAGGGGCAGAGAGAGAGAGAGGGAGAGGGATAATCTTAAGCAGACTTTCCACCTAGCACAGAATCTGACCCAGGGCTTGGTCCTACAACTCTGAGATCATGACCTGAGCCAAAACCAAGAGTTAGATGCTTAACCAACTGTGCCATCCAGGTACCCCTAGATTTTTTTTTTTCTTTTTTAAAGATTGTATTTATTTATTTATTTATTTATTTATTTATTTATTTGACAGAGAGAAACACAGCTAGAGAGGAAACACAAGTAGGGGGAGTGAGAGAGGGAGAAGCAGTCTTCCCACTGAGCAGGGAGCCCAACACGTGGCTGGATCCCAGGCCTCTGGGACTATGACCAGAGCCAAAGGCAGACACCTAACAACTGAGCCACCCAGGCACCCCTACCCCTAGAATTCTTTAAATTAGTTCTAATATTTTTTTTGGTGGAGTCTCTAGAATTTTATATATAGATATATAATCATGTTATATGCAGAGACAATCCTATCTGATTGGAATGCTTTTTATTTCTTTTATCTTGCCAAATTCCTCTGATTGAGTCTTCTAGTACTATGCTGAATAAGAGTGGTCAAAGGGGACACAATTGTCTTGTACCTTAGTGATAAAGTTCCCAACCGTTCACCATTTAAGTATGATGTTAGCAGTGCGCTACTTATACATGGTGCTTATTATGTTGAGGTATGTTCAGGTTCCTTCTATACCAATTTGGTGAGAGCTTTTATCATGAAAGGATATTGAATGTTGTCAAATACTTTCTCTGCCTTTATTGAAATGATCATTTAAAATTCATTATTCTGTTAAGGTTGTATATCACATTTATTGATTTACGTATATTGAACCATCCCTGCATCACAGGGTTAAAGCCCACTTTATTAAGGTGTATTCATTTTTAATGTGCTAGTGAATTTAGTTTGATAGTATTTTGTTCAGAATTTTTGCATTTATATTCATAAGGATATTGACCTATAGTTTTCTTTTATTGCAATGTTCTTATCTGGCTTTGATAACAAGGTAATTCTGACCTGCTAAGATGAGTTTGGTAGTTTTCCTTCTTCAATTTTTTTGTTTGTTTGTTTAAATAGATCTAAAAGGATTGGCATCAATGCTTCTTTAAATGTTTGGCAGAATTCACCAGTTCAGTTATCTGATCCTAGACTTTTCTTTCTTGGGAGATTTTGATTACAGCTTCAGTCTTCTTAGTTATTATTGGTGAGTTCTGATTTTTTATTTCTTCAAATCTAATCTTAAGAAGTTGTGGATTTCTAATAATTTATTACTTCTAGATTATCCCATTATTAATTGTCCATTAGTAACCTCTTTTACCTAGCAGACAGAGGATAACCCATGCAACAGCACCAGAATAAATGTTTTTCTCAAGCACACATTGAACTTTCTCTATGGTAGATCATATGTTGGGCCACAAAAAGAAGTCTTGACAAATTTAAGATTAAAATCATATCAAATAGTTTTTCAGACTCTCTTGGTATGAAAGTAAATATAAATGGCAGAAGGAAACCATAAAATTCACTAATATTTAGAAACTTAGACAACACACTCCTGAACCATTAATGGGTCAAAGAAGAAATCAAACAAGAAATCAGAGAGTGTATTAAGAGAAATAAAAAGAAAACACAATATATAAAACTTATGGTATGTGGCACAAATTGTTCTAAAATGTTTATAATGATGAATGCCTACATTAAGAAAAAGGAAAGATCTCAAATGTACAATTTAACTTCACACATCAAAAAATTAGGAGAAAAAACACTAAATCCAATGTCAACAGAAACAATGAAATTAAATAAAGTTTAGAGCAGAAATAAATGAAGTAGAGACCCAAAAGACAATAGAAAGAAATCAGTGAAACTAAGAGTTGGGTTTTTGGGGGGTTTTTTTGAAAATATAAGCAAAATTCACAAATCTTTAGCTAGACTACAAATTAAAAAAGAGGGGACTCAAATTAAATTATAAATGAAAGGGGCATCTGGGTGTCTCAGTCATTAAGTGTCTGCCTTCAGCTCAGGTCATGATCTGGGAGCCCGGGATGGAGCTTTGCATTTGGCTCCCTGCTCAGCAGGAAGCTTGCTTCTCCTTCTCTCACTCCCCCCTGCTTGTGTTCCCTCTCTTACTGTGTTTCAAATAAATAAATAAAATATTTTTTAAAAATAATAAATGAAAGAGAAGACATTACAACAGATACTACAGACATACAAAGGCTCACAAAAGGCTACTATGAACAATGATACATAGGCTCCTTCTGTGAGAGCACTCTGTCCTTGTTAGTTCTATTATAAAAAGTAAAGTTTTAGTGTTGTTCTGAAATCAGCCACTGGGATTGCCATGGCATTCTCACTTGCTTTCTAAGTTTCTGCCAGGTGCTGCTATATTAGTGCCTTGTGTGCCATCTATTCTCTCTCTCCTCTGGACCGTAGCATTCCTATTCTCTTGGTTTGGATTAGATACACTTTCTCCTTCCAGTACCCTTTCCCTTTGTCCCCTTCACCTGGCTAATTGGTTCTTATCTTTAAGAACTTATGTAAGAATTTACAGCCCAAGATACATTTTTTTGCCCAAGTTTGGTTAGGTATCCACCTTATGCACTCCCATTACATTTAAAGTACTTACTTCATTGTATTATAATTTTATATTTTCAACTTCTCTGTTTCCCCGATGCATCCAGTTTAGAAGAATTTATAAGATAAACTATTGAATATTTCTCAGATATATCTTCTGTTATTGTTGCGTTGATTAAGCCAATAAATTCATTTTTTCTAAGTGACAGCTTTAATTTCAACATGGGTTCATACAATCCAAAACTCATATTTCTTGGATGTATTCATTAATGAATGAATTAATTAATTAAAGAACAAATAAATAACAAACTGTACTAAAATTTATAAGGTAGACCACCTCCCTTATATCATAGAGTAGGACCCAAGTAATTTATATTTGTTAGGAAAGCCCTCCCAACCACATTAAGTTATTCTAAACTGTTCATTCACATAAAGGGGACACATTACTACCCAAATGTGTACTAGTGGTATTCTATTTTTTGCAAGGTGGAGATGGAAACACAGAGAGTTTCTTCTTCCTATTATAAAGTCAGATGGTTTTAGAGTTATCAAAAATAAACTTAAATAGAAAAAAAAAAGGATCTTATTTACACTCTACAATGAGGAAAACTCCTAAAATTTATTGGTTCTAACCTGCTCTCTTTACTGTTTACCAGATTGAGAGCTCATAATTTATAGAACTGAACCTATAATTAACTATACAATCAAAGAGATGGAAGGGTCTCATAGTACAGAGATGACCTGAGAATACAGAAGTGTAGATAAAGGCTGTGTTACTGGAGTTTCAATTTTTATTATTTGGCATATCAGCTCTGCTAGGTATTGCTTAGTGTCTTGCATTTTTTGAAAATGCAAAAGTCCACAATCAGCTTTATATTCTGACTCATGAAAGCCTCAAATCCCCCCGATCTCCAATAAAAAATTTCTATATGAATGACAGCATTTACTCTTCCTTATAACCAATGTCACAATATAGATCCCTATGGAAAGTGTCCCTGTGGAGATAACACCAGGAGGCTGGAGCAGTTACCAAAAAAGCCATAGGGGGCAGTGACAGAGAAAGTATTCAAATGCTGCTGACTTAATTCTCAATCTATGTTGGATCTAATTATTTAGGGTAAATCAACAGACTGACTGCCTAATCATGATGAGTATGTGAAGGAAGAGAGGATGGCAAATTTCATTTTCAAAAGTAGAAATTGACAAAGTAGAAGAATTATCTAACTTCTTTCAAAAATAGCACTAGAGGATTGATGCTTGATTATGCTAATCACCATTGATTTTTCTCATTTTGATTTGAATTTAGAAATAACACTAAGGGTGATTTGCACATTCATCTTTTCACGGAAATTGGCCAAACTCCTCAGGCTGGCTGGCATTCAAGGTCATCTATAATCTGGCGAAAATCTATATTCAATTTTTATCTTTTACTATTCCTAGCTTAGACTTTTGTTGGCGATGGTGGCTGATTTGCTGCTCTCCGAATCTGTTTTCACTTGATAGACCACATGACTTGCTCTCCCATTCCTACTTCATACAAACCTGCTCTTCCTTCAAGTTGAGGATGATGTTTGAATTGATTATAGACCCAGTGTCTGACTAGAAGAATGAACACATTTTGATTATTCTTCTCTAGGAGGTCAGTTATTAAAGATACCTTATAACTAGAGTATTATGGGGGTATATCCAAAGATAACACAGTTCTAAGAGATTATGTTGTTTGAGGGGATTAAGGAATATTGTATTAAAGGAATTTCATGAAAACCTACTTTGTTTGGGGTGCGTGGGTGGTTCAGTTGGTTAAACAGTGGCTCAGTTGGTTAAACGACTGCCTTCTGCTCAGGTCATCCGGGATCGAGCCCCACATCAGGCTCCCTCTCTCACTCCCCCTGTGTTTCTCTCTGTCAAATAAATAAAAATCTTAAAAAAAAAAAAAAGACCTACTTTGTTGTAAGAGTCTTCTAACCTATTAGATATAATATTATATCAGTAAATATAATATTTATATAATAGCACATAATATTATATATGACCATATATCATTATATTACCACATAATAGTCTACTAACATCTCTTTTCTGAGATAAGACTTCAGAAAAGTATCCTAGCTTGTTCCAAAATTGTATTAGAATAGCTGAACAAAGATAGGGACATTTTCTTATTAAGAATGGCAGTTTACTCTGTTTTACTTGAATTGGAATCTGTCCATCGGGACATTGATAGGACATTACTGTGGAGTGAGACAAACTGATATGTGATTCCTCCTAGCCTTGGTAAGGGATTCAGTGTCTTTGAGACTCATTTTTTCATCTGTAAGACACAGATGATAAGATGTACTTCACTGAGATATGAATATTCAATAAACAATCTTGGTAAAATTATTTGGCAAACTGCTTAGCATTTAGTAAGTATTCTATAAATATCTGGGGATCCTTCTAAGGGTACGAGGTAAAATATATGGTTTAAACATTGGTAGTACGGTGATATAATAACATGACATGTTTAGTGTCAAAAATGTAAAACAACATAGAAATGTGGTGGAGGAACTTTATTTTATGTAAAGAAGGCTCAAAGAATTGAAGTAACATAGGTTATGCAATGGCAGTTTATTGTGATATGCCATATTTCATTTTTATTTCTTTTTTTATTAATCACTTGAGAAGTATACACATACATAGATGCAGAGCTTTTGACTCTGGGTTACCCTCATTTAAATTTCACAAGGAAGATTATGTAAGAATATCTGGTTAAGGGTACCTATACTATTTGACTAAAGTTTAGCTGGTTATTTGAAATACTACAATATCAAGCAAGGAATTTAACTATAACTTAAAACAGCAAGCAATCCATAATAGAATCCCTAAAAGTCAATAAAAGTTAGGATAAGAGTTCAAAGGGAAAATTAATAGGAATTGTGGAGAATATAGCCAATTGATTCTGGTGTCTAGATTTTGTTTTATTTTGTTTTTATATGGTAAAGCAACCAAAGTGCAAGTGGAATGGAATATAAAAGTATGACTAGCTAAAACACATAACAGAATATTCCCACCACCCTGCAGCCTCTGTGGTTACGGCTAACCCCAAGAAGATAGACCAATACGATTTGTTGCAGAATCTTAAGAGATTTTATTGACCTCATGTGACTCTTAGCATCATTACAACAGGTTATGGAGATCTCAAACTGCCAGGAGCCAGGCCCCAGCAACAGTCAGGGTCTAGAAGGTGGGGACAGCATTGGCGATTCCAAATGAGGAGACTGGAATCGAAGAGTGATGTGGGGATCTCCTGATAACATTGTTTTCAGGGAGGTTTATTTATACTGCTTTACAAACGTCATTATTAGAGTGGCTCTATGATGAAGTTTTTTATCCAAAGAGGGAAGATCAGAGTGACCTTTCAAGATGCAACCCAGTACCCAAGGGGAATAAATCATAGTACAGTACATTACTTCTTGTCAATGCAAGCAACCCTGAATTAGTATATAGTGTTTGATGTAATTTTTGTTTATACACTCCAGTAGGGTACAAATCACTATCACTAACATCATGAGTTAGTCAGTAACAGAGCTCAGTATATCAGTAAGGGACAGCTTAAAAAATACAGCAAGATCGAGGTAGAGTCAATGGTTACATATCATAAAATTTTGCAATGTGCCAGACAGTATGTCTCTAAGTCGATCAGTTTGGTGAAACCTAACTACATTCCTTTAAGGTTATGCTCTATGGAAAAGGGCCTTAGTAAAAATCAGTAAGATTTTCACTACCTAGAAACTATGATTACCTTAGTAAAATCTTACATTAAAAGCGTTTTAGTTTTGTAATAGGATGTCTAAGATTGAGCTATATTTAACAAGGGCAAGCTAAAAACAAAAGCATGTTGCCGCATGCTAGAGTGGGTCTCTATATATCAAGCATTCCGGAAAAAGAGTAGCAAACAAACAGGGTGGAGATTCTGCTGCCCCATGCATACTCCTCACACTTTGTGGGAGGGTCAGTGTTCCGTGCCTTGCAGAGGGAAATCACCTTAAGTGACCATGCTGGTGGCTCATGTCATCAAACCTAGCTCAGATGGACAAATTTAGAGCAAAACTTACATGAGTTAAAAAAACATTATCCAATTGTAATAACTATCACAGCTATTCATTTTTTCTTTGACTTAATTTATTTTATTTAAGTCCCACAACAGTCCCCATGAGGTAGACAGTATTGTTCGCATTTTATAAAAGATGAAATGTAGGCTTGAAAGCTTAAATAAGTTGCTCAAGTTAATATGATAAATGGGAAGTAGAACCAGGATTTGAACCAAGGCATTTTCCATCCAGAGCCTGAACTCTTAGCTATTTTATAAAACTGAACCAGATCTTAGTCCCCTCTGAATTCATGTCTCTTCACGCAACAATGTAACAACTACCATCCCATGACAAACAGCAAGGGGCATGAACAAGAAAGAACAACCCAGGACTCTGTTAATGTGCTATTGGATCCCTCAAAATGTGGAGACTGGTCCTAGAGGGTCTCCTCTTCTCTTTTTGTGTTAGCAACATCTGCCCATGAGCACTAGAATCCAGGTACCAAGAGTGTCACTGGTTATTTAACCCAACCCATTGCAATTCAATATAGAATAAAGTGTGGATAGTGGCTATTGCTTCTCTCATTCAAACATGGTGGCAGATGATGTCCGTTTTACAAACCATGATGGGTTCAAATAGAGACAGTCTAAATGTGTCTGGGGCTTTGTCACCAACAAGATTAAGATTTGAGTAAGTTTCTTAGGTACTTCCACACTTAGCTTCCTCAACTGTAAAATTAAGATGATAGTGTATCATTGTTACTATTATTCATAGTAATAGCAATAGTATTTAACTGAATTAGCATTTAAGAATGATACTTTCCTCTTGTTCCATCCAGACTGAAATAATATATTCATTCATTCATTTCTTCATCCATTATTCAGCCAACAAATAGGTCCCGGAGCAAAACCCACTTCTTGCCCTCCAGCTTTCTGCTGAATAAACAAACATTTTGAGCTCACTCTTCTCAGACTATCAACTTTATAATACTCAGAATCCTGGATTTTCTATTCTTCCTCAAGCCCTTATATCTTTTTAGCCTTCTTTTTCTTTTTTCTTTCTTTTAAAAGCTTGAAATGTTCTGTTCAGTCCTGACTCCCCCCCACCAAAAGATCATTGCCCTTATGTCATCTTGGTCTTTCTTCTCAGGCGGATAGTGGCTAAGTTGAAAGATGTTGGAACAGGTGAAGAATGTGTCTGGTGGTTGAATGGGATGTGTCATTTTAGCAGGTGCACATATATTTCCAGACAAGATGCAGGACAAATCTAAAGTGGAAACTTCCATTGGAACAATCTAGGATTTCTTATAGTCCATACCTTTAAGATGACTTGTTTAGGATGAGTCAGGGAAGAGAAAAGGAAAAGGAAGAGACAGGGCAAAGAAGGTAAAAAGGTAGTGTGCTTAAGTAATTCTCAATCACACAGAGGACAATCAAAAACTATGCAATCTGAAGGTGTGTGCCAATGGTTGCTTCCATATAAGTGCAAAGGCAACGTTTCACTATGAGCCCACTGAAAAGATTTTGTCTATTTAAAGTCAAAAGCTAGGGGAGCCTGGGTGGCTCAGTTGGTTAAGCGACTGCCTTCGGCTCAGGTCATGATCCTGGAGACCCGGGATCGAGTCCCACATCGGGCTCCCTGCTCGGCGGGAAGCCTGCTTCTCCCTCTCTCACTCCCCCTGCTTGTGTTCCCTCTCTGGCTGTGTTTCTCTCTGTCAAATAAATTAAAAATTAAAAATTAAAAAAAAATAAAAAATAAAGTCAAAAGCTAAAGATATTTTTGCTGAAATACTGATCTCTTGAGTGCAATCCTTAGTTGCTATCCATAAAGTAATCTTAGAATTCAAAAACCACTATAAATATTATAAATTACATTGGCTATTATCCTTACAAGAAAAATATAAAATAAATAAGGATATTTATGAATATGAGCTATATGTATCCAGGACATTGAAGCTATTTTAAAATATATCTATATTGCATTTTATAAAAAGGATTAAAATTTAAATACTCAAATTTATATGACATTGTGTATTAACGTGGTTTACACTATTATATTGTAACTGTCAATGTCCACATGCACTCTGCCTTCTGAGAAACTTGAACTAAAAAGATTATAATAGTAAATAGGTGGGGTCCAAGATATGCATTACTTTTCCCTACTGTTAAAGCATACTGCCTCTTGTTTTCACATAATATGTCACTTTTCTGTTTTTCTAACACATTTCTGTGTTGGGAGACCAGTTGGAGCCGATGAATGCTCTCCCATAGGGAAATTGCAAGTGAAATTATTATAGGAGAACTTTTGTATATTAACCTAAAATTACTTCATCTTTTAAGGAAATTGAGCTCTAAAATTATCAGTCATTGCTTTGTGTTGACTACAGTGAATGTTTTTTATTTAACTCTATCTTAAGTGGAAGTTTGTTCCTTTAACTCTAATATCATTCTTGAAGGGAGGTAACAAAAGCAATTCCAACACTCTGACTTCACAGAAAGCCTCTACACTAAGAACTCAAGCCAAGATAATTACTTCAATTTTTTTGTCACTAAGAAGTGAAAGTTGAATGCTATCACATAATGTTGCAAATGCAATATTTCCGGTAAGTCTGGTGGGAGATATTTGTAAAAAGATCAACCTTGAGCTCTGGGAGATGTACAAAACTATTTCTTCCTTTAATTATTCCTGATTTTCTCACGTATTATGCCATGAACCTCTCAGAAGACAGCAGTTGAATGCCTAGTTTTTCTTTTTCTTTAAAAAAAAATTTTTTTTTAAGTATCACTTGAGTAGAATATATGGACAACAAAAAAATGAAACAAAATCATGGCTTTGCTAAGGCAACAAACTTTCAATGCTGGACATATAGTTGTGAAGCTAGAATACTCCCTGCATTTGGTCTAGTTGTCTCAGAACAAAGTTATGCTTGGGGACTGCTCATTGGTTCTACTTTTTTTCTTAGAGATTTCATTTCACTGTCTCAAAATAGTTACACCTTTCTCAAGACTTACATCTCAGAATTCAGAAATCTTATTTCAAACAGTAGCTACCTTTTCTGCTAGAATTTTTTATTTTTTTTTTATTTTTTTTTTTTAAGATTTTATTTATTTGACAGCGAGAAACACAGCGAGAGAGGGAACACAAGCAGGGGGAGTGAGAGAGGGAGAAGCAGGCTTCCTGCCGAGCAGGGAGCCCGATGTGGGACTCGATCCCGGGTCTCCGGGATCATGACCTGAGCCGAAGGCAGTTGCTCAACCAACTGAGCCACCCAGGCGTCCCACTGCTAGAATTTTTTAAAGTAAATATTTGGAAATAGGCTGATAAAAATTGCATTTGTTATATACCTTAATTTACCTGAACTTTAGAGGTCATACCTCTGCCTTATATTTTTTTCATTGTATTTCAAATTATTTCTCTCAATGGTTTAATATAGGAAGATGATAGTGCCTGTATGTAGCAAAACTACACTGCTCTGTATAATGTTTTGCTTTTGAATAAATTCTAAATTCTAGATAAATATCATCTGTGTCTAATGTTTCTGTGCCAGTTTATTATAAAGACTAAATACAATCTTGTACTAAAACACATTTATTTAGAAATATTGATGTAATTTGAGAAGAAAATGATTTATCTTGTATTTTACTCATCACTCTCCCTTATGAATACACAAATCAACCTGAACCATAATCAATTCTCTATTTTCATCAGTAGAAGCCACCAGAAGCTTCTACATTGATAAGAACATTGTCCAATTGATAATTGTTTGACAAATTGACTTTCAGAGCCCATGAAAACATTTTCTTTCCTGAATTAGAATGATTCACTCTATTTGTTGATATAATATAAAAATACACAAAATTTATGTGTTATTTGTTAAGTGAAAGGAATTTTAAGTTTCTTTAAAGTTCAACTCATAAATAAATGAAGAGGAATTTGTTCATTTACCTATAAAAGAGATCTATTCTGGATTAAACAATAATAAAAATTCCTAAAATTAGCATAGTTCTTTCCAGACTACAAAACTTTTTCACAGAATTATCAAGCTAACATTAGTTGAACTTACTTTGCAACTATCATTGTTCTATGCAGTTTACGTGAGATAAAATGTTTAAGCTCTCAGCAATGTCATATGTTGAGTTCTAGTTTTAGCCCTCTTTTTTAAGATAAGGAATCTGAGGCACAGAGGGAAAAACTTCTTTTCTAGGATGACACAACTACTATGTGGTATGACTGAGGGTCCAACCTAATGCAAGGGAATCATGGAGCCAGATAGGCCTTCCAAAGTTGAGGAAATCTTAGTAGAAATGGAATAGGAATTATAAGCACACCATTGAAGCTAACTAATGTAGGTGGTTAGGGTTGTATTTGCAAAGACAATGCTTAAGGAAATAAAAGAAAACAAGACATAAAATTGAAGCTTCTAAGAAAATGTATAAATACATAAGTGGAAAAAAAATAAAGTAATAGAATGAATATAGTTTTTTTTTTTAAGGTTTCATTTATTTCACAGAGAGAAACATAGCTAGAGAGGGAACACAAGCAGAGTGAGTGAGAGGGAGAAGCAGGCTTCCTGCCGAGCAGGGAGCCCGACGTGGGGCTCGATCCAGGGTCTCTGGGATCATGACCTGAGCCGAGGGCAGTCGCTTAACCAACTGAGCTACCCAGGCGCCCCAGAATGTATATATTTTTTCACACATACAAAACTTAGTCAGAATGGAAGTACACTTAAATACCATTTATTTTCTTGAAATATATTGGGTGCTTTTACTGTACATAAACTATAGAGAATAGAGAAGAACACAAGCATGATCCATGTCTTCAAGGGTCTTATGTTTCAGAGAAAAGATTTGAAACTGTGAGCATTTTACACTTGCAGAATGCTTCATATTTTTAGAGATTTTCCATAAATTATTTCACAGTAAACTTGCTAAAATAAATAGTTGTGTGAGGATCTATCTTTTCAAGATGGGTAAAGAGAAGATCAGAAAGGTGATGTGGCTCATTAAATATATAGTTGTTAATAAATGTATTAAAAAGCACATGGTACAAATCATCGAAGAGGTATGAAAAAGGAGATGTGACGTTATTAAAAGATGCACATGACAATAGTAAGTAAAGAAGGCCTCATGGCGGGGCGCCTGGGTGGCTCAGTTGGTTAAGCGACTGCCTTCAGCTCAGGTCATGATTCCGGAGACCCAGGATCGAGTCCCACATCGGGCTCCCTGCTCGGCAGGAAGCCTGCTTCTCCCTCTCTCACTCCCCCTGCTTGTGTTCCCTCTCTGGCTGTTTTTCTCTCTGTCAAATAAATAAAATCTTTAAAAAAAAAAAAAAAAAAAAAAGAAGGCCTCATGGCGGATGTGGCAGATAAGCTAGATATTGCAAGTTACATTAATATGGGCAGAGAAGAAGGAATATGAGCATTTATGTCTAAGATAGCATCGGGAGCAGGACAAAGGAAACCGGAAAGTGCCCATGTACCTGAGTTACAACAATCAGTATAACTTTACTGAAACTTTGGTAAAAAGGAAATGGGTAGGGGAATACAAAGTAAATCAGATGAAGTTAGATTGTGAGGACTCAAGTGCCTCAAAAACTAAAGGTTATTAATAAAAAGAAAGTTGAAGTTCTCTTTTTTAAAAAAAATAGAGATATGACATAAAAGGTGTTTTAAAATTAAAAAAACAAAAACAAAAACAAAAAACAATACTCTGGAACTCTTGAGTAGTAAAAACTGGAAAGGACTAGATTGGAGTCAAGGTCCATCTTCATCTACCCCAGATTAACAGCTTCTCAAATTTTGACGGACCTATGAGTCACCTGAGAATGTTGTTAAAAATGCAGATTTTTTTATTCCATAAGATCTGGTGAGGATGAGATTCTATAATTTTAAGAAACTCACAGCTGATGCTCTGTTGCTATCTCAAATACAAAAGAGATTATAGAGGTTCCCTTCCTCTGGGAGGTGCATAGAGGCTTGTACCTCCAGTTCCTGAGGATGTTTAAGTTGAAGTTTGAGTCTTAAAAGCTAAATTTTGTATTAAAACTTTGACTTGACACAAAGGGACAAAAATAATAAAGATGTAACAACAATTGTAAGGGCGTCTGTCTATTCTCATGACAATAATGCATTTCAATCACTAATGTTCTCCACTATCAAGAGAAGCTCAACAGGATCACACCCAGCTCTCTGTCCTTCTGATTAAAATCAGCATGTATTAGGGTCAATTGTTATAACCTATTCCTCTGGTCCTGCCCTACATATGACATCTCTATCCTCTTAATTGAAACTTTATACTTCTTTTTTTTTTGAAACTCCATATTTCTGATAAAGAAAGCAAATCATTATTCTTCTCAAATGTCTGATGCCCCACCAAAGACATTATCATCATTACATTTAATATCTTCTAGATACATTTGCAATTTTCTTTTGTTACTCACATATCTGTTCCTTGAATTTAACCTGTCTCATTTTTATTACTTTATTTATCTGTTCATGCCAAACTGCACTGACAGAAACTAGAACTATGATATTCTAAGATTCCCCTCCCCCAAATTCAATCATATCCCAAGCAATCTAAGAGGGTTACTATGGTACATCATAGTTACCCAAAAATGTTAACATTAATGAGAATCATTGGGAAGTTTTTAATAGTACACATTGTAGGCTGTACACCAGAGATTTCAATTTGTTAGTTGTAAGAAGGAACCTATAAATTCATATTTTCAGTATCACCCCAGTATATTTTAATTCACATAGTCCTGAATCTCAGTCTGTAAGAACAAATATAATCTAAAGAATTCAAGCATGTGTGTTTTTATCTGACCTGTATCACAAATTAGTCATGTGACACTGGAAAAGTCATTTGGCTTGTTTGGTGCTCGGTCTCACATCTGATTGATTTTTCAATGTCCATTCCAGCTCTGTTTATTCTATGAATGTAAAGGTAGCTAGTCATCCAATATACACTGAATGCAAAAGGAGAGGTTTCATATACACATAGTAGCATAAAAGTAATGCAGGACCAAAGACAGAATTAGCAACTAAGTGAGAAAGAGACAAAAAAGGAGGCACCCTTTCTTTTTCATTAGCTGAGATTAAATGCAGCATCTGAACGATTAAGTGAATTCTGCAGCTTCTTCTTACAAGCTCTTACATGTTCTTGATCCTCTGATACTCTTTTTGCCAGTTGTTTCTATGTTTAGGAACCAGCAGTTCACATGGGAAGGATGTCATGACTCAAGATTTATAACACCAAGTCAGATAACATGAATTAGTTAATTTCTAGAACACGGAAAGTTAGGGGTGTTGCTTCAGAGGGGATAGATTCCTTTGACAAAACAAGCCACGTTTTGCCAGCATACATTTTCATCTTGTTCAGTATCCATGGACATGGATTTCAGAGAAATGCGCTCATCAGTAAGCCTTCTTCTGCATTAACTTTCTCAGTATATAGAAGTCACCACTGAATTATGATAATAACTTATTACTGCCTGCCCGGAATTGCACGCACACATGTCTCTCATGGTCTTCAGTGCAGCTGTGCACATGTAGTGGAAATGAGAAATTTTTATGAAATAATCATCTTCAGAATACTTTAAAAATTTATGAAATTAAATGGTATTTATTCATTAACATTTGAAAAACCAGAAATATTCTTCCATCTGCTTTTGATGAAATCAGCCCTTTATTCAATTTGATATTATCACAAATTAGTCAGCTTGCTTTCATAGCTTTTTCAGGCTCTCCGTTCCCTTTAACTCTTAAAAGCGATGCACACTGTAGCTTGAAGACAATGGTCTCTGCTGATGAAACAACCACAAATTACAGAGAGATAACATGGAAGCCTCTAATAAGCTGAATAGAAGTATTTACAATATGCATCTAGGCATGGATGTCTGAACACTTTTGCTTAGATTTCATATTTCACTTTCTATGGCTGATTTGATGGAAGTCTTAAGAGAATAATACCATTTTGTAGCTTTCTATGATTGCTATTGTACTCTGTTGTAAACTCTATATTCTTCATTTAGATATGCTAAGCAGTTTTTTCTTTTTTAATAATGAGAAAAATCTCTTTTTATATGGTATTCAAAATGAAAATTAATATTAATATTTCCCTTCCCTGGGTTAGTGAAAATGAATTTCAATAACTTCAACCAACTATGGAAGAAAAAAGATATTGAAATAAATGGACCAGATTCGGGTGTAAGTTCTACATGTATTTAGCTGATAATGATCTGTGGTGAAAGTTGTTTTTATTAATTTACAAATTTGTAAGAGCAAGTAAGTTGAGTTACTTCTACTAACTTTGTTATTTCTAATTCTCCATTCTGTGTATGTTATAGGGTTGATTTCATTTCCATGTTTTTTTTCCCATCAGATTAATATCAAAACTACTAGTGCTAGTGAAGCACTTTATGGTTTGCTTCCTCCTCTTTTTTTGTATGCCAGTTGCAAGATTTAACATTTTAGCATCGTATACCTGTTTTTGAGAAAATTTGATGTCTTTTATTTCCTATCCTTAAGATGAAGATAGTTACTGTTAATCATTCACTTCTTTGTGTTTAGATAATTATATAATAATTTAAATGTTGATATTTTTAAGGTAATATTAATAGAACCTTTGTTATTCATCTATTTGTTGATGTAGTCTGAGGTTAGGGTTGAATTTGAAATAAAATGTGTATTATGTACAGATGTTAATTAGGACATTTTAAATGGATGTTACCGAAAATAATGCAGACCAACTTAAGCAAAAATGAGGGGGGAAATGAGATAAAACCAGAGAGGAAGACAAACCATAAGAAACTCTTAACGAAACTCTTAACTATAGGAAATCAGCTGAGGGTAGCTGGAGGGGAGGTAGGTGGTGGGATACGGTAACTGGTTCATGGACATTAAGGAGGGCATGTGATGTAATCAGCACTGAATAATATATAGATTAATGAATCACAAACCTGTACCTCTGAAACCACTAATACATTATATGTTAATCAAGTGAATTGAATTTTTTTAAAGAAAGGAATGTGGGTGACTTATGACACCAAAAAGAAAAGAAAACAGAACTTACATATTTAATTCCAGATTGCTGGAAGGGGGTGTTTCATAGGCCCAGAATGGACTCGGTGGCCTCTATCTGATCACTGATCATTGGTGGCTACGGGTGGTGATCACATACTAAAATGTTGCTGTGAGAGGCCCATCTGTGCAAAAGAGGTGGGGCAGATGAGGTGTTAATTTTCAGGTAATTAAGTGTTTCCCATTATGGCACAATAGGTAGAGTTGTTATAATAGGGCCTCAAGTGGTATTTCTGGCCAATTAACATTCCTAATTTTCCACTTAACAATTTCTAATCCTACCATTCATTCTTTTCAATGAAACAAATAAGATTTCCCTGCCATTTGTTGAGTCTAGAGTTAATTCCATGTCAATTTAGAAAATGCCTATTTCTTAGCTAAAAGCTGTGAGAGGAGATCTTAGGACAATGTAAATGGAAAGATTATAGGGATTAAAATCTGTCTTGGTATTGACAAGATAGAAAGGTAATCATTACAGCTAAAATTTGCTGAGCACTTACTAAGTGGCGGGGACCATGCAAATACCGGCACCTTAGTGGCTCAGTTATTAAGTGTCTGCCTTCCTCAGATCATGATCCTGGAGTCCCTGGATTGAGCCCTGCATTGCGCTCTCTGCTCAGCGGGAAGCCTGCTTTTCCCTCTCTCACTCCCCCTGCTTGTGTTCCCTCTCTAGCTGTGTTTCTCTCTGTCAAATAAATCAAAGTCTTTAAATAAATAAAGAAATTTACATAAATTATTTTATTTAACCCCATGCAACAGGTTTTAGTTATTACTGTTATCTTTGAGAAAAGAAAATAGTGACACAGAAAGTTTAAGTAACTTATGCAGATTTGTTTAGCTTGTAAGTGGTGAAGCCCAGAAAACCACACCTCCGTCAACTATAATTTGACTTTGAAAAATATGTTATTGGCTAGAATTGCTGCAACCAATTCATCTTCTCAAGGCCCCCACAGTTCAGGTAGGTTGGCAAGGGCCATGACTGTCTTGTTAACAGCAGCTGGCATCACTTTAAAAAACCTTATGAAGTAAATGCCATTTTTATTTTTATTTTAGAGATGAGAAAATTGAAGTGCAGAGAGCTTAAATAATTTACCCAAGGTCACAAAATTAGTCAGTTTTGTCTGTGTTTTTTATTTAAAAATTATTTTAGGGGCTCCTGGTGGCTCAATCATTAAACATCTGTCTTTGGCTCAAGTCATGATCTCACAGACCTGGGATCAACCCCCATGTTGCGCTTCCTGCTCCATCTCAATGAAAGTAGCCAATGGAGCCTAGTGGCTAGCAAACACTTCTATGGAAACAAACATGTACCTCTTTATTTCTTCTTTATTACAGTATAACACAATTATTGTTACTTGGTACAAATGACTAATATGCTTTTAAAAAAGGCTAAATACAAATATCAAAATTTACAAACAGAATATAGAATTTTGAATGTCTTCTTAACAGGTTGGTGACATTGAAAAAAAGTAGAAGAAAGTAAATGGAGATTTCATATTCTGACTTATATAAAAAATCTGAAAGGAAAAGGTTAATAAGAGAATCTTATTTATTATTTGGTAGGATAGTGAAATTTCTTTCTTTCTTTCTTTCTTGCTTTCTTTCTTTCTTTCTTTCTTTCTTCCTCTCTTCTTTTTCTTTCTTCTTTCTCTCTCTTTCTTTTCTTTCTTTCTTTCTCTCTTTTTTTCTTTCTTCTTTTGTTGACAAATAAATCATATCAGAGAGAAAATAATGGCCTTAAGTCTAGAGCCACACTCATGTCCAGATGAACACAAGCAAATCTACCAACACAACTTTGAAAATATAGCCTACATTGGAAGATAAGTAAGAAAAAAGAGATAAAGGGAATTTTCCTCCAAGGTTCTGGCCAGATTCTTTTTTTTTTTTTTTTTTTTTTAAGATTTTATTTATTTGACACAGAGAAAGATCACAAGTAGGCAGAGAGGCAGGCAGAGAGAGAGGAGGAAGCAGGCTCCCTGCTGAGCAGAGAGCTGGATGCGGGCTTCGATCCCAGGACCCTGAGATCATGACCTGAGCTGAAGGCAGAGGCTTTAACCCACTGAGCCACCCAGGTGCCCAAGATTCTTGTTAGAATACCATGATCACTTTCTGAGATCTAGAGAACTTGAACATGGTTAACTATTTGGAAAATAAGAGGAGAAACTGGATCATAGTGGATTCTTACTAAGGAAGCTATGGTGAACTGGTTTTCCATTCCACCAAAGTAAAAATGAGAAGCAAATGGGATAAAGAACAAAACGGGAGAAGCAGACTTTTGAGGTGGTTATGATGCATCTCAATTGATAGTTTTCTAATGGTAACCATGGTAAGAGTAATTGTGAGGGTCAATAGTGAAAGTGAATTTTAAAAAATTGTAACATTATTCTTCTGATATTCTTCTGATATTTTATCAAGTATTTTATTTAGTTTAATATTTTCTAAAAGAATTAAATATGAAATTCTTTAAACTTATGCTAAATTTAATAAGAAAATATTTAATATACATGAACTACCTACTCAGATTTAACAATATTTGGTAAACTACTTTTTAATTTTTTTTTATTTTTTAAAGAATTTATTTATTTATTTGACAGAGAGAAACACAGGTAGAGAAGGAAACACAAGCAGGGGGAGTGAGAGAGGAGGAGCAGGTTTCCTGTCGAGCAGCAAGCTTGATTCGGGGCTCAAGTTGAGCCTGATCCCAGGACTCTGGGATCATGGCCTGAGCCGAAGGCAGACTCTTAACAACTGAACCACTGAACCAAGGTACCCCTGGTATGCTACTTTTTAAAAAGAAATACATGTAAAATCCACTGGGGAGGGCAGAGCAAATTGTACTTCCCAGTGCAAACAGCAGCCTTTGTGTGATACTGAGCACCTTAGCCCCAAGCTTGTCTGTCTTTTGATCCATATGAAGCCTAGGGCAGCAGACATATGGGCTGTCTATGAGCTAGAGACCTTTGTGGGTAGAAAAGGCAGTATTCACAGTTTAGAGAAACTTAGTATAGTAACCATAGCTCCAATGACACTGGCCACTACTGAGAAGAAGGGCATAGTCATGACAGAAGTGTCAGGTGTCCTACAGGAATGTAGGGCAGAGATCTAGATTAACAGCCACTGACAAATGCTGCAGAGCTTCTTCTTAAGTCACTTTAGAACTATGCCCACAGTGGATGATGCCTAGAGGAGCCTGAGAATCCTGTGTGTCAACTGGTGGGTGCTTGAGTGAGTAGTTGTTCTATTGCCATTACTTTGGTCTGTGGTCCTTGATTTAAAACCCGCAGGCTGGTGGGACCTGGGAAATTCCCCTAAAACTCTCAAAGCAAAGTTCTAAATTGTGATGTGTATCTTGTTGGACTTGGCAACTTTCTTGTCTGATACTGAAGTTCTTTGGAAAATGAACCATTTTTTGAAACACAGTATAATTGATAGATTCAAGGAGATTCCCTTAATGACTTCCCTTGTGCTGATTAGATAACCCTTTGTTAATATTTTAGTGACAATGAGGAATACAGTCTCATAATTCCAAATTTAAAGCTGTATCTTCTAAAATAAAATTAGGATATTCTGTTAGTTTGGGTTTCTACAAAAGTAGAATCTAAGGCAATGGCTTCCATGCTGGTGGTTTATTTAAGAAGTCCTTCCAAGGAACAAGAGAATGGAATGGAGAGAATGGTAAAGAGAAAGGGGAAAAGTCAAAACAAATGTGCATTATCAAGTTGGTCACCAGCTCAATCCTGCCAAGACCTTCCCATGTGCATTGCAGGATTGTCCATAGAAGGGATCAAACTATGGGCTCCTCTCCCATAAATGAAGGATTGTTAATTTCATCCCATTCCCACATGGTACCTGTGTGAGTTCTAGGCAAGTTTCTGGATCTCAGTAGGAGGCTTAAGGGTCTTTGTGCAATTGAAAAGAGGAACCCTCTACCTACACTACACCACGCAGGTAACCACTGCAATGACGGTTATAAAAGGGGAACTGAGGGTGTGTGAGGCAGCCCACAAGAGGTATTCAATACAAATGCAGGATTTTAAAAATTGAGTTTACAGACCAATTCCAAGCTATAAAAAATGTGCTAATTGATTTTGATCAAAGGCCAAAATATCAATAGGTATCTTCAAATTTTAAGTTTAAAAAAACCTTTGCCTTGAGATAGAACATTTTTTTTTTTAATCTTGTTCCATCTGAATTAGCCTTTGCAAAAGAAATTGTCAGATTACTTTTTGTTGGAGGCATTCTTAAATTGCAGTTATTTTGGTTTTGGAAGAAGCAGAGAGTAGTGGTAGTATTAAATTAATTAAGTAAATATTAGAGAAGATAGTGTTTTACAGGAAAGATTTGAATAGGCTTAACAGTAATTATTTTTGCATGGTTGGCAATCAGACTCCAGGTGAACAGAGTAGATCTTATCTTAAACCAAGAGCATTCAGAGGCTGAGTCTATCAAATTAATATCAGGAGTGCTTGGCGTGAGATAGAAGGCTCTAACTATGGAAAGAAAATCTCACAGTTACATTCTGCAAATTCAACTTTCAACAGGTAAAGTGAAGAAATCACATTCACTGTTCATTATCTTTCCATAGGCACCTGTGATCCAAGAGATGTAGTTCAAAAATGCAGATGGGTGTTCCCCAATGTCCCCTCCCCCGCCCCCCCCCACTGTTCTGCCTAATTTAGAAGGAGCCTAGGGCAATTCATCAAGAGAGAAAAGAGAAAACAGGAAAATAAATAAAATGAGGTCCTTTGGCTACATTTAAATAGCGCTGAATAATGATGCTAGGTTTTGTTGCTAGCCCAGCAAGTACGCTGATCAATATTGTGTAGAACCAAATGCAGTAGACTCTTAAGTCAAATATGATTTTGGAATAGTTCATCATTTTTGCCAGCCTGTGCAGTGCTCCTAATGGGAAATGTTTCATATGATCTCAGATGCAGCAAAGTTCTTGGGCTTTGAATATCACTGAAAATTCAAAAAAAAAAAAAAAAAAAAGTAAAAAGTCTGGAAAATTTATCCCAAATTTGGCATCATAAATGACAAAAATAGTTACCTACTTTCTCATGTATAGCTATTTCTTTATTCTCAGGACGGTAAAAATTAAATCAGGGTTAGATGATTTTATGGTTTTGGTTGATTTTGAAGAAACGATTGCATTGTGATGCATTTATACAGCCCCAATCAAAAACCTTTTTATAATAAACTTTGTATATTAATTATTGGCATTTTGAACACAATACTTAAACTACATTTACTAAGCCATTAGTAGCTAAAATATATCATGCCTGTGACCAAATAGATCTATTCTTAGAATGAAAAGCACAGACCTTCTAGCTGTTGTATTTTATCACAACAATAAAACCAGCATATATTGTGTGGGATACAATTTAGTTTTTTTTACGTTACAATACAATTTTAATTATACTTGTCTCACCATTAACTTTTTTCTCCATTTTGACTTTCTTTTTGATTTTTAACAACAAAAAGATTTTTAAGTCAATATTTAGTTTAAGATAAAAAGACTTTCAAAACATTGAATAAATGTCAGTAATTTTGAGAGACTAAAAATCTATCACAGAGATTTTTCAGGAGAATGGCTAATGTCAGGTAGAAATAAATTCTGAGAAATTTCTTACTTTTTTTAATATACATCTTGTCTTTTTGGATATTCCTACCTACTTAATAGCCTCATTAATTTGGAAGATTCAATACGTTTTCTCCCTCAAGGAAAATAAGGCATGATTTAATTTTCATAGAACTAAGGTAATACTTTAACTAGATATTCTAATAGTAAATGCCAATCTTCTAGATTGCTAAAAAAATCAAGAATGTTAGGATAGGATGTTAAAGAAAACAAAATATTTTAAATAAGAATAGAAAAATGTCATTCTGGATAAGTGCCATTTTCCATCAAGTCTAACATTCAAACTGGAAGGCATCAAAGATTTTGGAATTTGTTGTTTCCTAATGTTAAACTAAAAATTCACAGGTGTACTTTAAAATACCCATAGTATTCTCAGTGATTCATTATGACTGTCCTCCAAAAATATTTTTGAAACTCATATACATTCTAGTAGTTTTATTATTATTATTCCACATATTCTTGTTGACAACAATTTCCATGTATTTTCTTTATTCATTGCTAAAAATCAAGTATCTTCATTAACAGTGCCCAGTGCCTAAAAGAGTAAAGCATAGACCTTGGTTTCCTTCTATGGTATGTACTTAGAAGACATATTTTTATTTATTGAGGTTGGGAGAGAAATAAAAGATCATGCTTAAAGAGCTTACCTAAAGAGCCTCCTGCACACCAATCAGATTCTATTGTGTTGGGATGATCTAGAAGGTCTGCCCCTAAAATTAATACCTAGAATTTTGCTAATCTCCCAAGTCTGTGCTCTAGATATATAAGGTTCCACAGATCAATGAGTATTAACAGGTACAAATATGTTGGAGAAGTTCCCAGAAGGAAGATAAATTTAGTCTTTCTAATCAATTCCCTGTTAAGGTAAAAAGAAGTGACAGCAAGCAGTTAAGGACATTTGCTGGAAAGATGTCCTATATGCAGAGAGAATGTGTTCAAGAACCTCTGGAGAATTTGCAAAAAACTATGAAAACCTGATGATCCCTGATTACTGGAAAGACCAAGTAAAGAATACAACTAAACTCTGTTTCTACTGATATGGTAAAGTTCTTTATTGAAGGTTTAATAAACTGTATGAATTCATATCTAAAGTGTCTATTACAGTGTCAGTTACTATGTCACCATCATCATATCAAACATTTATTGATAATTTATTAACTACTAAGTACAGAATACTAAGAATTCTATATTCATTACCTTTTGTAAGATGATCTATCAAAAAACTTCCAGTTAACATGGTACTTAATGATGGGTAACTACGAGCTTTTATACTAAATCATGTTCAGAACAAGGATAGTCCTTCTCATCACTCTTTTTAACATTTTACAGAAAGTCTTCATTAATGCAATAAAAGGAAATAAAAAGTATGCATACTGGAAAGGAAGATATAGAACTGTTTTAGTGGCCAATCACATGATTGTCTATGTGGAAAATTCAAAAGAATCAACCAAAAACTTCAGTAACTAATAAGCAGTTATAGCAAAATTTCAGGTTATAAGGATAAAAGATTAAATAATTGTCAATCATTTTCTGATACACCAACAATGAACCAGTGGAATTAGACTTTAAAAACACAATGCCATTAGCACTCTCAAAAATGAAATATTTAAATATAAATCTAACAAAATATGTATAATATCTATATGAGGAAAACTACAAAACTCTAATGAATGAAATCAAAGAATTAATTGAATAGATACTTTATGTTCATAGATAGAAGCACTCAATAATTGTCAAGATGTCAGTTCTTCCCAGTTTGATCTCTAAATCCAATGTTATTCAAATTAAATCCCAGCAAATTATTTTATGGGTATCAACAAATGGATTTTAAAGTATATATGTAGGGGGTCAAGATGGCGGAAGGCCAGGTGA